>JAGKTI010008834.1:0-32491 GCA_018397915.1 Birgus latro
AAAACTAGCCCTTAAATCAGATACTCAAGAACCTAATACCTGTACCCCTAATACTTATCTCCCAGCCTTACTTCACCTCACTGATACTAATACTGATAACGTCTTTTTATCACTTCATCCTACAGTCGTACCTAGTGCTCCTTTCGCCTAGCCACCTTTTCCTTCTTCCTTTTCCTCAGTATATTTTCTTTCCTTCACATTCTTCATCCAGGCATCAAACTCTTCTCTCCTTTCCCCCCCCCCCTCCCTCCCTCCCTCCCCATTTTCTTCACTCTAGTCTTCATGTTTTAGTAAAACTTGATCCCGTATACCCACCCCATCTCCCACTTTACAAACCCACTTCTCTTTCTTTCTTTTCCCTCATAAATCCATTTTCTTTCTCAATTCTTTTTCACCCTAGTTAGCTCCGTGCGATCTCTTTTAGCGACCTGTCTCCCACTTACACCCCACCTACTTACTCTCCAACACATTTTCCTCTTACATGCCTGTCCTCTACGTAGTCATTCATGAAAGTTCGTAGGGGGGTATGTGTGATTTGTAAGTGAATCCAATCACCTTTTTCTAGACGTGATGACGCACAAACAGCCAAACATGTTTGAGTTGTCACGTGCATGAATCATGATTGCTTGGCTTGACTCATTGTCCAGATAGGGGTGGAGATTGGAGTCACCCACATGCACATAGAGTCCATGAACATCTGTGAATGAGAGTATGGTACATTCTATCCATCTTATCACATGCCCTCCACCAAACTCTAAACATACTATACTACGATACCAACATTTTCATTCCACTTACATTGATAACCATGTAATTCCCCACTTTGACTTTTGTGGCTAAGTCCACATATTCTGTATTTCATTCCACTTACCTACTCAGCATCACAACATCCCAAACAGTGTGTCCAGGAATCACAATCCCTGCCCTCAAATGACCCCCCCAGCCATCCTCCTCATCCCCTTTTACCTCATTTAAACACTAACTATACATCTAGTTAATGCAAAGCCACTAATATATTGCAGCTCTCCTGTTGGCAACCCGCGTTGTGGTCGTTAACTAACCTTTGATCGTAGTAGGAGATAAGCTGGTGTCATTCCAAGGCTTTTCTTTTGGGGGGCTTGATAGGAGATAATATAAGAACACCTTAAGAACTGTTTTTTACAGTGTCACTCTTGGTTCATCGGGTTGAGATGCAGACATACCGGTACATTTTCACTGTCAGTTTTCATTTGCCCATTTTTAATACTTGATGTAGTTTTTTAAAAATTACAGTTTCCATAGTGTCATAACTTTTAGTTTTTGCAGGAACAACTAAGGACATGGGAAGATTTTGCACCTCTCCTTTTTGGCACTTTCTGCAGAAAACATAAACTATTTATATGATGATTTTCATTTCATAACTTATTTATTTTTGTGGGAGAAATAGAACTCCTTTGGGAAGACTACAATTTCCATTCCATGTCCTTTGTGCAAAAACCAAGTAATAGTGACAACTGGGAACTGATCATAAGCTTGTTTGTGAATCTGGTCCACATCTTTCATACACACTAAGACGAGGATGAGGCTTTAATCTTCAAGCTACAACTGTGGCCTCAACCAAAGCCCATTTGTCAGTTATCAATCTCATTTCGTTATCCTTGTCGACTAATCTGGCGGGGAGGAGGGGTCAAAGTTGGGAGGAAGTGACTTAAGTCTTCAGTTATACCAGGTTCACCCAGCTGGAAAATGCTTGTATGGCTAACAGTATGCAAGGGGAATATGCTGAACTTTTGTAATTTCTAGTATAGTACTCCACTGCACTACCACTTATTGCACAGTAGCTTGTTACTAATACTTATGTCATTTTTTTAAGACATTGCATTAGGCCCAGATTATTTATTTTATAAATGTATTTCATTTTCTCCTGATTAATTGCCACACACAGTTTCATAATGTTTATCTTTTCATATGTATCACAAAACTTATTAACCTTTTTGAGCATTGTGAGTAATACAGTATCATTTTCTCTCTTATCACAGGTCAGTGGCATTGGGCGTGATGGCACTGTTTCTGTGTCTGCTCCAGCGGAGGTGGTGGCGCCTGAGGAGGAGGTGCGGCCTAGGAAACTTCCGCTCTCCAGATTTGACCGTGATCGTGACTCTGCCTATGACACGTTCCGCGGCTCCACGCAGTACGCCACCATGGGCATGGACCAGTTCCGTCTTATATCGGTTCTTGGTCGTGGACACTTCGGCAAGGTGATCCTGGGCCAGTACAAGAACACAGGGGAATACTTTGCCATCAAGGCGCTTAAGAAGGGGGACATCATTGCCAGAGATGAGGTGGAGAGCTTGCTAGCAGAAAAAAGGATATTTGAGGTGGCAAACTCCGTCAGACACCCCTTCCTTGTTAATCTCTTTGCCTGCTATCAAACAGAGGTAGGTTGAAGGTTGTCTAATGTTTAGGTTCTCATCTGTGTGTTTTGTCTGCCTTTTTTAATTGAAAAGTCCCATTGAGGTTAGGGGTTCCCCTCTAGCTGAATATAATGTTAGAGTAGCCAGAATGAAATAACAAAGTGAGTACCAGCTTTATAGAAGGTTAAATTGAGATAGGGTCTGAATGTCTAGAGGAGAGAGATTTTCATCAGCTAATTAATATCAGGTGTCAGTATCCAGAATGAAATGTACCAAAGTACCTGTCCCCCTGAGAGTCAATTCACGTTTGCTCTAATTGTCAGTTAAGAGGTATATTCTGTATGACAGATGAACTGTGCAGTGGGAGGTGGTGCCCCTTACTACACAGTCCATTTGCATTGCCTGCAGTTACACAAGCAAGAATGTCTTTGTTATACACCATGTTTTGTAGATTAATTTACCAGCAGTTGATAAAATAAAGCAGATGGAATCAGTGAGGAGGATAGGACCCTCAAAATTACTACCTTATGATTTACAATGTTTACTTTTTAATATGTATTGTTTTACGAGCAATAGGACCAGTTGTATGCCCAAAATATTGTTATAATCAGTGTTTCATACTGCCTCCATTTACACCATGCATTTATAAATGAATCATTTATGTGTATGGCTAATCTTTAGCTCAGCAGCTTTTAATGGAGAAAAAGAATCAAGGGCAGGAAGCCTGTAAAAAATTATTGTTGGACATAGGGTTATAGTGAGTGTGACGATGAAGATGCTTTTATATGTACAGTATGATTAAGCATTATTCCATCTCATTATTTATTGGTTATAGGTATTTCCATGTAGAGTATAATTTTCACTCAAAATAAATAGAGTACCTGTTCTGCTTAACTAAATAGAGTGCCTGCTCCAATAATCATGACCTCAGTATGTAATACTTATACTCATAACACACTTGAACTAGACATTAGTCCTGTGTGTCAAGATTTTTTTTATAGGTTAACTTAGGCAAGCTTGCATTTTTCCAAGCACAATACATTTCATATATACAGTATACAGCTTATGAAGCGCCATATACCCGTATACCCGCACTGTATTTTCACTTCATTATCCCAATCTGACTTCATTGGTATTTAGCTCAGTGATCATTTTCTTTTTATTATTTGTCTTTACTAACCACATCACTGCTGTGGACACACCTAGGTATCTCATTCAAGCAATATTGGTTCATCAGAAAGAAAGCTTGGCAGTCAGACTTTTAAAACAAATATCCCCTACCACTCATAAATGTCCTAGATATTTAACTCAGGCAAACATAAGAGAAGCCTAGCAGGGATGGGGACGGGTAATAACTTAAAATGTTTTTGTTGCTAAAAATGTATCTAGACCTTTAAATCTAACACCACACAGTCTTATTCATCTGAAAGAATAACAAGTAGTCAGTGGGTTAAAGATTTTGACAACAGTTCCATAAAGATTTATCTCCCAGCCAGTCAACATAATTTTGATCTTGTGCAGTGTACAGATTCTGTCGGTCAGCTCACGGGAAACTGTATTAAGTGGGAAGGTTAGATAAGCCTTCATTAACTCCTTCACAGCATGGAGGTGACCTAAATTGAATAAAATTGTCTGGCAGTAGCATGATCAAAATGTGAGATGCCCTTGTATTGAAGGTGTCAGGTTCTTCTGTCCAGTTGTATAGTTTTGCACCTCTGTAATTACAGGTAGTTTATTACTTCTCCCTATCATTCTGTTTTCTTGCTTTTTGGGTCCTACCTCAGCCCATCTTTGTTTAAAAAGAAAGTTGCGTGATAATAATTATGCATAATGTATTACTGTACCTGTGTTGAGTATGCCCAACTTTATTTGTCTCTTCCTTCAGAGCCACGTGTGTTTTGTGATGGAGTATGCGGCAGGTGGTGATCTCATGATGCACATCCACGCTGATGTCTTCGATGAGCCACGTGCTGTCTTCTACGCAGCATGTGTTGTCTTAGGGCTTCAGTATCTCCATGACAACAAGATCATCTACCGTGACCTGAAGCTAGATAACCTGCTCTTGGACACGGAGGGATACGTCAAAATTGCAGACTTCGGGCTATGTAAAGAGGGTATGGGATATGGGGACCGGACTGGTACATTCTGCGGTACACCAGAATTCCTGGCACCTGAAGTCCTCACAGAGACTTCCTACACCAGAGCCGTTGACTGGTGGGGTCTGGGTGTCCTGATCTTTGAGATGCTGGTGGGAGAGGTGAGTAAAGGATGCAATAAGCATTCTTAATTGCGAGTCAGGGGTCAGGGCAACACGGAGGCAGTTTGCTTGTGGACACCCCTTACAGGATTAAGGTGTCTGGCTATAGATGTATAGACTTGTGAGAATGGGATGATGATGATGATCATGAGGATAGGAGCTGGGCTGTGGTGGAGAGTGGTTATGTATTTAGTTACTGTATGTGTAGGACTGGAATGTTGATGATGGTGATAATGGGAACTGGGATATGATTAGGCTTCGTAACTGAGGACCTGGAATGTCCAGAACTTTAGATAAATGAAAACATGAAATAAAGCAGTAAATGTTGTTGTTAGTTTTAGCCAAAATGTTAAGCCTAAGTGAAAGTGATGTCATGGAGATTAAATGAGCCATAACAAGATGCAGCAAACCTTGAGAAGAAAAAGAGTCATTGCTATGGAAATTGAGTGGCTGTATAATTAACTTTGAAATATAATATAAAGACCAAATGTCCATATAATTTATTATTATTATTTTTACTATTACATATATTGGATGATGGATGGATGGACAATTTATATTATTATTATTACATTATTATTATTATTATTATTACTGTATTATTATTATATCCATGTGAACTAAATTTTTTTCTCTTTTTCCCTCCCTTTAGTCTCCCTTTCCTGGTGACGATGAGGAAGAAGTGTTCGACAGTATAGTAAATGATGAAGTGAGATACCCACGCTTTCTCTCCATCGAGGCAGTGGCAATAATGCGCAAGCTCCTTCGCAAGCACCCTGACCGTCGGCTAGGAGCAAGTGAGAAGGATGCCGAAGATGTAAAGAAACAGCAGTTCTTCCGTAGTGTGTGTTGGGATGACCTCCTCCAGCGCAAGGTCAAACCACCCTTTGTACCCACAGTGGTGAGTACAGTACAAAGTACCAGTAGTACAGTACAGTATTGTATAGCAGTCTTTAGGATGTTAAGGGATGTTTTTAAAAATATCACCTCTTTTTCATGTGACTGCTTCTGTTTGTTAAGGGAACTGGCAGAGCAACTAATTAGGTAGCATTGGAACTATAATGCATAATTTTTCTTCAGTTTACTGAGGACTTATCAGCAGAAAAAGATGTCAAGAAAAGCCAACTTACAGCAAGGACTCACTGTATGAAAATATATGCAGCACAATGTATATATATTCATGATGGCAAGGTTTATAATGCATCAGAATGACAACTCTCTTGTGTGTATGGATTCAAATCTCAGTGGTGATTAGAGGTTTTTCAATCAAGTAATGCTACCAGGGGCATAGGCCAGTCTCCTATTCGTTAAATTTCTTTAGTATAGCAACCCAGCTTTATACCTGAGAAGACTGTATCAGTACCATGAATATTTAATGTTGCAGAAATGATATGCAATATATATTGAATAATATTTTATCACTATTAAGGTGTGATTAATTTTATTTTTTTATTTTATTTTATTTTTAATTTTTTTAGTGCAAAAGCTAAAATTATTCTTTTACCATCACCAGACCTCACCTGAAGATGTAAGCAACTTTGATGAAGAATTCACCCTAGAAAAGCCTGCCTTAACTCCACCCAAGGATCCCCGTCACCTCAGCCAGGATGACCAGACACTCTTCAAGGACTTCAACTACATGGCAGACTGGTGCTGAGTGGCATGATGCCTGGCCCCATCCCACCCCGCCCTGCCTTGGGCAGCTCACATGGCAGCTGCTGCCCCGCCTCTTGCTCACATGGGCCTGGCATGGCTGGCCCCGGCAGTACCGGCTGTCATATGTCAAGATGGCTGGGAGCCATGTCTGACTTGGCCACCCCACCTGGTGCTGGCTCCTCTCACCACCCCCCAGCCCCACCTGCCCTGTACCAGCCCAGCCAGGTCCCGCGGGTGGCCGCCGCTGGCCTGGCCGCTCGGCAGCACCACTGTAATATATTTGTCCGGCCTCGCCCTGCCGGCGCCTCTAAGTTAACGAATGCCCGTCCAAATTGCAGAACCTTTTAATGTGATACCTGTGGCCTTCCCAATTGTTAACTTCTGAATTCAACTATTTATTCATATTGTGATAACTCTATCGTACTCGTGACTGATGCAGTTCCTCCCATGTAGTAATACTCGCCCCTCCCCGTCCCTGTCATGTAAACACATATATTAAGCCTCGCGTTAGCTCGTGTCTAACTGTGGGGTTGTGAGCACTGTACATGTGAGGGATTCTGTAGTGGTCCTTCCCCTCTGTACATCATATCTCTCTCTCTCTCTCTCTCTCTCTCTCTCTCTCTCTCTCTCTCTCTCCTTGTCCATCACACCCTCCCAGCACACTCCCTACAACCTTACCTTAACAATCAGTTTCTTCCAGTAGTTGTTTATAAACTGTACATATGAGGCATTAGTACACACACACACACACACACACCAACAAAATCATAATGCTCATATCTCTTTTTTAAAAATCTCTAATTCTTAACTCAAATGTGTGAATGTCGGCTGAGTTGCTTCGTTTGACATCAGGGAAGTTGAGTGGAAAAGACAATTGAAGTGACGACCAGAGACTAAAGGATCTATCCATGTAGGAACTGTTATGTGGGGGAAAGTGATAAGATCCCATGGTGTGATTTATAAATATGTTTTAAAGCAACTTGTCTGCTAAGAAAGATTTACAATGATTCCCCCCCTTTGTGTCATGTAATATAATATAGTAAGTGTTTACATTAACACCACCCTCCCTCATCCCCATCGAGTGTTAAAAGAAAAAGAAAAAATGAAAGTGAGTGATGCATTTCTGTCAAGCAAGAGTTGCCTTGTATATCTCACAGGTGTAATGATGAGTTGTATATTTTTCATCGATTGACAATTGTTAACGTCACGACCATTGTATTTTATTATTATTATTATTATTATTATTATTATTATTATTATTATACTTTTCTCTTATCAGTATATTGTGCTTTTTTTTATACAGAATTGTTTAATTTGTTTTTGCTGTTAGATATGTTGCTGCCAAAACCTTGTACAGATGCCATACCACCACCTTAAGGTCAACCCTTTAATCAAAAACCATTCTGTTGGCCACACATAATTTTTTGGCTTTTTTATACATATATATATATATATATCTATGTACACTCTGCAGTATGTATAATTAATTTGCCCCTACATCTTTTTGACTAAGATTTTTTTTTTTTCCCTGTATCTTTTCACAAAGTGTACATTTGAGTCAGATTGTTCAAGTATGATATTAGACCTTTGCTTGACTATAGGATTGTGTACAACCTGTGTTTCAGTGCTTGTCTGTTTGTAACTTATTGTTTAGGTGTAGATCTGTGCCCCCCCTTCCTCCCCACTTGACTCTTTTTGGCCTGGATGCTCTTTGGCTTAGGAGGCTTTCCTGCAACTCATCCTTTGTGATTTATTTTACCTACTACACCTTAGTATTCTCTTGTACACTGTTTATAATTATTATAAACATAGGTTGCATAATGTACAAGAGAATATTAATGTGCCATATACAAAAAGAAACTTGCAAGGAAGAGATGGTAGGGAGTCCCCTTAACTGATGAGAATTCAACCTTTTGCCTCCACCCTTCCCCCTCAGGGGTAGGTCAGTGTAGGGTGGGATCAGGGAGATGGGGCTGAGAAGTGTTAGATTGTACAGACAGTTGAGCAAAGTTGTGTAAGGGTTAACATTCTGTTTTGTAGCTATGATGTCTCCAGTAAATTTATACATCTATTTTATCACTGTGATTTATTGACCCTAATGTTATGACTATCACAGCTAATAGAATGTACATCATCATCCAGTTTCCCAGTTTCAGTGATGTCGGCAAAATCCAGAAATGGAATATAAAAACCAAAGTAATATGTTAGCAAGTACTTTGATCATAATAATCACCACTGTTATTATTATCTTCTCTTCCATCTCACAAAGATGAGGTGAGGTAGGGTCCACAAACAAGGAAAGCAAAGAACAAAATCGGGAGAGTTATCAGTTGCAAGCCCAGTCATTCATATTCAAGCCCCTGGAATCCTGACTCCACAAGCCTAACCATATGCGCATTTTAATGACGTGCCTCATTACCTAGTGACTGTAAGGTTGTGGAAGAGTTGCCAAGCCCTTATCATGTGCTTTTTCATTGTTCTAAAAATGGTTGAGTAAGAATTAATAGAATGTTTGGGATAAAAATGAAATACAGCCAATATATGAGAGAGATGGTGGGTCAACAGGAAGAAGACTAACTGATGATGGGAGCACAGTGGCAGTTAACAGATTTGGTGGGTTTTGTGGGAGGATGCTGTGAAAAGGGTCACGGGGGTGATATTGGCTCAGATTTGAAGTGAATCTGGGAAAAAAATTGAGAAAGCCGATTTTTTCAGGAAAGCTACTTGGAAGCACGCTAAGTCGGAATCCACAAACATCCTTAACATTCCACATGAGCTAGCCATGTGGGACGACAACCCAAGATGACCGCCAATGGTATGGGACGCTTACATAACTTTGGAACCAGAAGTCACAGATGGTCATGTCATACCTCTTTTTAAGGGTTTTTCGGGTATAAGACAACTATTTTCTCATTATTTCAGTGATTTATTGATGTATGTTCAAGACATGATCAAGGTAACCTACTATTTTAAACAAAATGGTGAATTCAACACATTTAAAGTCAACAACCAGCACCAACTCTTGCCTGCAGCAGTTCTTGAACTACTAGGTAAAACATTTTGTTAGTACCACAACTAGTTATGGTCACAATTATAGCATGGGGACTCAGTATCTTCTCTATCAGGTGGACATGAATTAACACAAGATTGGCCAATACACGAGGAGCACATTGGTGTACAGTAGAGTCCTGCTTTCCGATATTTGCATCTCTTGCCACACATTTGTTTACACCCACATCATAGAATGAGAACATGCTCTGTTGCTACTGGGTTGTAAGTCAAAATGGGACAGAGCAGTCCACATCTGAAACTCCCAACCCCAGTCAGTAGGATTTAGACCCTCAATATTGGCAAACCACTCCTGAACTGTTAAATAGGCTCTGAAGATGGAAGCTGCTGGATGCTTTGCCCATCCTCTGCATGTACTGCACAAATTTCAGCATATCAAGTGTTGTACATGTCAGACTGGCATTACATTACTCCAGTAAGAATATTTCTCCCACTCTGGCTTTTTCTTCATGGCTGGCATCACTCTTCTTAAACACATCCAACGTCCTCCAATTCTCACTTTCTATGACTGTCATGGTCTTCTTTTTGTCATTGCCATATAAGGCAGACTATGTCACATCCAGTGATAATAGCATGTGCTATCAATGTGTTGCCGGGTGTGTGGATGCATTGGCTGCTGGATGCTGTGTATGCTATGAATCAAGTCTCTTGAATACTGCATGTAGATACTGTCTGCTGTGGCCCCATCAACGAACATGACAAGCAGCTCTGTATCCTTTGCCACAAGTACAGCAGGTCATGCGATATTCCCAGTAAATGCCAATGCTGTACATGCTACTTATTAAGTAGTCATTATCAGCCTGACTTAGGACAGCAAGCAATGCCTTCAGATGTAAGGCAGTCCTTCAGCCTACTGATGAACCATGACTTGTTACGATTAGGTAAAATGCCTGTGACTGATGTGTTGAAATAAAACACTATGTCTGCAGAGACATTTGGATCAGTGCGGCAGTTCTGTTCAGCTGCCTTGGTTGACAGGGTAAGATCTGTGTAGCCATCAAAGCAGACAGTGCAATCACTGCCATAGTTACTGATAATGTGATTTACATAGTGCTGTCTGTCCACTGGCATGTCACATTTTGCAGCAAATGTCTTCCATCCACCACATGGTATGGGTTCTTAAGAGCTTCAGTGGATATTGGGACTACTTGAACTTTCAGCACCCTGGCAAGACCACTTTTATTGTTATGCGACAGGGTTAAGGTCCAACTACTTGTTCCTTAAACACGATGCCTAGTGCGGGATCCTCTTTCTAGACCGGGTTAGGTATTCTAGCAACTCTAGAACAGGGCATAAAAACTCTGGTGAACAACCTTACACATGTATTACCTTATTTGACTACAACTGAATACGATACTTGGGCAGTATATCACACAATACAATAGAGAATAGTAGGCACTTTCAGTCAGGATCAGAGGACACTGCATGGGACAGTGTAGCTTGGGCCGCTACAGGTGCTGACCATGTTCAGGGAGTCCCGTCTAGTGAGGAGGTCTTCGTCTGGGACTGCTGTTGGGCGGCACAGTCTTGGGCTGCTACAGGTGCTCGCCCGGTGTTGTCAGGGTCCTTCCAGGTGAGGTGGCCTTCTTCTGGTGGTACAACACTACTGCTGGTATGGGACTGCTGCTGGGGGTCGGGTCGTCCGGGATCGGCTGCAGGGCGGCGTGGTGAGGTGCCCACTGCTGTGGAGGGGCCTTAAGGTCGGGCCTCTGGACTGCGTCCAAACAGGGAGAGTAGGCACACCTGTCAGGACCTACTCCGGCGAACAGGAAGTCATCTGGTGGGATGGGGAAGGCCTCAGCTCGGTGTCCCAGGGCTGTCCCGGTGGGTCTGTGGGCTGCGGTCTCTCACGGGCTGCGCTTCCGTCTGGTGGTGTCGTGAAGAGTCCGTCAGGGGTTGGTGTTGCTGGGAAGCAGGTTGTAGGGCTCGGACTCCGGGTAATACCATGGAGCCTTGCCAGACCTCCTCCAGAGAAGGGACTCTGGGTGGAGTGAGGGTGAGGGATCCCACTCTGCCACAAGTGGAGGTGGGTGAGCAAAAGAAGTCCTCTAAGGGGGAAGGCACAGGGGTAGGGGGTGAGGGGTGGCACATAGCTGTTCCCTCCTTGGAACGGCAGGTAGCCGTTGTCAAGTCCCCTAGAGCAATGGGCACAGAGCGGCGAGTGGCCGTCTCCTGCCCAGGGTGGCTAGTGGCCATCCCTGGGTTCCTGTGCTCCTGACAGACTGCGGGTGGAATGTGGCTAGTGGCCGTCACCGCACCGGTAGGGCTGGTGGCCATTACCAAGTTGTCTTGCCCCACTGAGACTACACCCCTAATGCGGCTGGTGGCCATCACCAGGGTGCGGGTGTGACTAGTGGCTGTCACCAGTGTCTCTCTTCCCTGCGGGATGGTGGGCACAATGCGGCTGGTGGCCATCACCTGCCTACAGGTGTGGCTGGTGGCTGTCACCCGGGTCCCATTCCCCAGGGGGACTGCAGGAGTAATGCGGCTGATGGCCGTCACCCTCCTGCCGGTGCGGCCTGCGGCTGATGGCCGTCACCAATTTACTGTCCCCTCTTGAGGAGGCAGTCATACCGCGGCTAGTGACCGTCACCCGACTGTTGGTGTGGCTAGCGGCCGTCACCGAGTCCCTGTCTCTGGGAAGGTTTGTTAACCAGGAGTGGCTGGTGGCCGTCTCCCACCAGCTACGGTTGGTGGCGGTTACTCGGTCCTGCTGAGGGATAGAAGCAGCTGCAGAGCAGCAGAAGGCCGTCTCATCCCTGCCGCAGCAAGTGGCCATCAACAAGGTGCTGTCTGGGGCTACTAGATTAGCCCCACCCCGAACCTGTGGAGCACTGGCCCGGCTGGAGTGTAGTCTGGTGTTACTGCACACTCCAGTTAAATGCTGGTTGCGGGTGAGAGGGACGTAAGCTAGCGGGGGAGATAATCCCCTGTAGCCCGCAGTGCGGCAGTGTGCGCGCTCTAACTCAGCCTCCCTGTTGTTCCCTCCTGGGGTGGGGGGTCGCACCTTTGTCATACTTCTGTGTATGGGGGACTAACCTGGTGTGCATTTTACTACCGTCTTCGGGGAAAAAGTCACGTCCCCATACCTGGAGATATGTGTCTGTGGTGGCGGCCAGTGGTGTGGTGTGAGGTGGTGTAGCAGGGAGGTCCAGTGTGGGGTGATGGTGTCGGGCTTGTGCTGGTGGAAACATGTGATATAGAGGGTGGAGAGATGCGTGGATTCCCGTAGGAGGTGAAGGAGGTGGGAAGTTTCCCGGATGCGATGCTTCTTACCCTGTGCTGAAGCCCAGATGGTACGGCAAATCTTCATGGTTGGTGGTGGTGAGGCGTCAGAATCTCTGGGCTGAGTGCTAGCCACAGGTACGGTGGCCAGTGTTTTATGCTGTCGGTGAGAGGCGGAGTTAATCTTCTCTCTGGGGAGTTGGCCGGGTGGAACTTTCCAGTGTACCTGGTGTATGCAGAGCGTGATGAGGATAGTGCTGGGTGGAGTTAGATGGAGGTGTGGGTAATGGGGTGGTGATGCATCTTTGTGGTGGGCAGGAAGTCCATCCTGATCTGGTGACAGTGGTGGTGAGGGTGGGTGTGGGTGGTGAGTGGTGGGTGGTTGTACGTGCTGGTGGCTGAGGGGGTGGCGTGTGGGCGTTCGAGGGCGGAGTAGCGGGGACAGTTGAGGGTGGTGGGTGTGCACAGGCATGGCTTGGCGAAGACAGCATGGTTGGAGAGCTGTGGGTGGAATGTCTGGGGCATGGTGGTGTGACTGTGGGTGGTGTTGAAATTTCCTGGTGTGGTGGCTGCGTTGGTGGTGGTGCTGCGGCGGCGTGAGGTGAGAGGTGAGATGAGGTCGTCGGAGGGGAAGGGGGGGTATGAGGCAGGTAGAGAGGAGCAAGGTGAGGTTGCTGGTAGGGAGGAGGGGGCAGGGGAGGACGTGAAGGGGGAGGATGGCGTGAAACAAAGAGTGTATGAATCAGAGGGGAACGGAGTGGTGGTGGGAGGAAGTGAGACAGTGAGTTGGGTGGACTGGGGGGCGGGGGTGGAGGAGATGCACCAGCCGAGAAGGGTCGCACATGCCTGTTGCAGTAGGTACGGCTGGTGTTGTTGTAATTAATGGTGACTTAGTAGGGGTTGGGAACGTGGGTGATGGTGTAAGACTCCGTAAATCGTGGAGCAAGCTTACTGGGGGTCAGGAGTTGGGCCACCACTACTCCCGGTTTGTATGGGTTGGATGGGGCAACGTCCGGCTGCAGGTCTTGTTGTTTTTGGAGGTGGTGCAGCCTCCTCCTGAGGTGGTGAAGGGGGTTACGCATCGGGAACGTGGATGGTGGTTGTAGGTGGTATCGTAAGGGCAGGAGGAGGGGAGCTTCTCCAAAAACCCATTCATGTGGTGAAATGCCGTCGTCCTGAGGACAGGAATTCATTCCCCATTGAATGATTTTGACATGGGCAGGGCAGCCTTCATTTTTCGTTTCCTCTATGCGGATCCGCACCTGGTTGAGGAGGGTGCTGTGACTCCTCTTGCAGACAGCTTTTCCTTGGGGCCAGTAGGGAGAGGAGTGGGAGATCGTTTCATTTCGTTTTTAAAGGCTCCAACATGCTTGCATGCGTCAGCCTTGGTCACCTAATGGCGCCTCTCCATGCTGCTCGATCTTTGGCAGCCTCCCTGTTCAATCCCTTAACCCTGAGGTCACACTTAATGACCTCGTCCCATGTCTTTCTCGGTCTACCCCTCCCAACCCCTCCCCCAATATTAACACTTCTCACCTTCTGCACCCAATTATCATCCCCCATCCTCTCCACATGTCCAAACCACCTCAGCCTACCTCTCCTCATCACAACACCAATATACTCCAGTCCCATCCTACCTCTCAACTCTTCCATCGCAAACCCAGCCTCCCCAGGCCTTCCACACAGGGATGCACTGCACATTCACCTAATCATTGTCATTTCTGTACGTTTAAGCCTGCGAATATCCTCTTCCTTTACTGCCCAGGTCTCACTACCATACAGCATCACACTCCTAAAACATGCTGCATACAAAGACCCCTTAGCACGTAAGGAGAGTCCTCTCAATGTCAGGAGAGGCAACAGCTCCCTGAACTTCTTCCAACCACTTCTCACCCTAGCAACCGAGCTAGCTCCAGCCCCACCTCCGGCACATAACATGTCTCTCAAATAACAAAACTCTTCCACACACTCAAGAGACTCACCAGCAAGTTCAATCCTTTCACACCTAACAATCTCCACCTGCTCTCCACGACATGCCGCACACATAAAATCAGCATTATCTTTCACTCTACCTCTTATATCACTACATCTCTTGTGCACCCATTTATCACAAACACTGCACAAGATGAAATTACTTCCCACAGCTTTGTGGCAAACTGCACATTGCCACTCTCCAACCCTAGATATCATCACTTTTGTTTTATCTGTATTTACTCTTAAGCCTTTGTGCCCCATACCATCTCTCCATTTCCTAAATCTTTCCTCCGCAATATCCAAAGACTGTGACGAGTTCATGCCACACCTTATTGGTAAATTCTGGTGCACTGTCCGAATGCAGAGCCTGGGGAATACCAAAGTAAGGGAAGACATGGTGGACGAGGGCTTCGGCTACAGCCACGGCGTGATGTTCCTTGGCCAGGCAAGTGATGAGGAATTTTGAGTACGTATCTACAAATGTGATGATATATTGGTAGCCGGCTTTGGGGGGCAGGGATCCCACTACGTCCACGGCCAGTAATTGCCAGGGTTTGTGAGTGGTGATGTTTCCAGTGGGGCCGGGCATGTGGATGATGTCCTTTCCTAGCGCGCAGGCCCGGAAGGTTTGGACCACTTGTTTGGCCATGTTGTGTGGGTTTGATGTCCAGTATGAGTCCCAGAATATTTGCAGTAATTTCTTGATGCCCAGGTGTATCCTGTAGCTGGAGTAGAGCTACATTAGGGTGTCTAGGGCAGTGTCAGGGTCCAGCACGATGTTTCCCGACTGGGTGAAGAGGTTGTCGCCTTGTTGGTGTAGTTTGGTGAAGATCTTGGGTGGTATCCAGTGGAGGCAGTTTTTACCGCGCCACTGTTGTAGGAGGTCTGGTTTGGCACGGACGGACTGGATTGGCAGTCGGGATAGGGCGTCAGCATTTGTGTGTAGTTTGCCGGGACGGTACGAGATCTCATACTGAAATTCTTCTAGTGTTTCCGTCCAACAGATGAGTTGGGCACAGTGAGTGTTAGATTGGCGGAGCCACTGGAGAGACTGGTGATCGGTGATAATGGCGACTCTCGTGCCCGAGAGGTCGCCCCAGAAGTGCTTCAACACCCACATTATTCCGAGACACTCTCGTTTTGTGGCAGCGTAATTTCTCTCGGCTTGATTGAGAGTGCAGCTGGCACAGGCGATGACATGCTCCCGCCATTCTTGAACTTGGGCGAGAACGGTGCCGATTCCCACGAGGGAGACATCCCTATATAGGCGGAAGGGAAGGGTGTAATTGGGAAAGGTGACGATGGGGGCAGTGATCAGCTTGGTCCGCTCATCTGTCCAAGTAAAAGGTTCGCCCTTTCTGGTCAGGTCGTGGAAAAGCTTGGCGATGTTAGCAAAGCCTTTCACAAATTGCCAGTAATAAGAGGTTAGCACCAGAAAAGCACAGACCTCATGTATGTCTCGAGGCAGGGGAAGGTCTGCGCCGGCTCACAGCTTGTTGGGGTCAGGTGAGATTCCTTCCTTGGAAATAATGTGGCCCAGGAAGGTGATGGATCGTGCTGCCAGGACACACTTGGTTGGTGGGAGTTTGAGTCCAGCCTGATGGATGTGGGAAAGACCTGTTTGAGGCGGTGGAGGTGGTCGGCCCAGGTCTGACTGAAGACGATGACGTCATCTAAGTAGGCTAAGCAGGCTTCCCAGGTGAGGCCACTTAGGACGGACTCCATGAGCCGGGAAAAGGTGGCAGGAGTGTTGCAGAGTCTGAAAGGAAGGACATTAAATTCATAATGTTTGCCATTGCTGGTAGAGAAGGCTGTCTTTCCCTGGTCGTCAGGATGGACTGGAACTTGCCAGTATCCTGACTAAATCTAGGGTGGAAAACCACGACATTCCGTACAAGGAGTCGAGGAAGTAGTCTATCCTGGGTAGTGGAGTGGCGTCCTTGGTAGTGACGTGGTCCCGTCTTTCTTTTTGACGAGAACGACGGCGGAGGACCACGGGCTGGTAGAAGGTGAGATGACACCAGCATCTAGCATCTCCTGGACCTGCCGGTCTTCCTCAGCTCGCTGTTTGGGGTTTTTCCACCTGGATGGTTGGCGAATAGGTGGTCCTTCCATATGGATCTCGTGGGTCAGGTAGGTAGTGTTGCCAATATCTGTTGGTCCTGACATGAAGAAGTCCTGAAAGTCCAGGTATTAGTGTCGGAGGCTGTCTGTGTGGTGCAGGGAGAGGTGGGGGGGTATAGGGGGGAGAGAGGTGGGAGAGGTGTGGGGGCGTGTGCAGGGCTCGGCCTCTTCCATTTCTCCCACCACTAGTCCTTTAGGCAGGGTGAGGGGAGTGGTGGAGACATTGGCGATGCACACCGTGTTGCGGTGGGAGGGCAGGAGGAAGGTAGGGGATAGTAGATACGCGGAGAAGGCTCCGAGTGATGAGGTAGGGGAAAAGAGGATGGAGGTTCCGGTGGGCCGATTTAACTGGGGCCAGGCTTCATGTTGAGGAGGAATTGTCAGGGTGGAGGCTATGGTAGCGGGGAAGGTAGGGGATGGGGGTGATGGGGAAGGTGGGGTTGAGGGTGGGAGATGGGGTATGCATAGAGGCTAGAAGCCGGGGTCTGGGGGCTTGTTGAACTGAAATTGACGCTTGTAGCAGTCGATATTGGCTTGTAATTTTTGAAGCAGTTCCAGGCCCAGGTAGCCATGTATGCATGACAGGATGAGTCGAATATGATGAATTGATATTGTGCAGAGGCTTGTTGGTGCGTGTCTGCACGTAGGGCACAGGTCTCCCCACGGATAGGCAGGGGGCCGTCCCCCGCGTCCACAAGGTGAGCTGAGGTGGGGAAAAGCGGACCGAAAGTCGAACGGTGACGAGAGTAGAAATGACTGAATAGGCAGGATCTGGCTGCTTCCGTATCGACCAAAAGCCTCGCCTTAACCCCATTAAGTCTCATCTTGTTATAGACTGGGGGGCAATATTTCTGTGAGGTGGACCCCGCCACTGTGGGAAGGTGCAGGGGGGGCCCTGAAAATTCCAACTGTTGGGGTACGTTGTCATCCTCGGGCTCTGTTTCTCCACGGTCAGTACAGGGGGTTGATGGGGTGTCATCCTCGGTGCCCTTGTCGTCCAGAGAGGAAACGTTACAGCGTCCCTATTGGCCATCTTTCGTCAGGCAGCCTTGAGCTGCTCTTTTATATCGTGGAGTGGGCATTTGTGGCTGCGTGCCGTGAACTCCCACGGGTTGATAAGAGATTAAATTGGCCTCCCTGGGGTTGTTTTGCTTCTATGTAGGGTGGGCCCTGGGGATGGAGGGTGCCGGTAGAGGGCTTGACTGGGCTGGAGGTGGCCCTGGGTTGTGGGGTGGCGCTGTCTTCTGCGTAGGGAACTTGTTAACAGCGCCAATGTGTTGCGGGGAAGAACGGATGGCTAGATGACATATGAGATGGATATTTTTGTCCAGGTTTCCCGTCGGATCATATATGGTGAAGTGTTCCCTGACAGCACTGGGGAGGATCCTGATCAGGATGTTAAAAGTGTGTTGTTCCCGGGTTGGTGCATCACACTCCGGGTATGCGGCGGTGACGAGTCACCTGGCCTGGATGATTGTGTCGCTGAGGTTGCTGTCGTATGCTAGGGAGTCAAGCTGTGCTCTAGTGGTACAAACTTAAAGTGGCGCATTGGGTGGGGCCGGACCCTGTGTACAGTGTTCCCACGTTTTCCATACTCTCTCTCTCTCTCTCTCTCTCTCTCTCTCTCTCTCTCCTGTGGGATGTGCGTCTCCAATTTTGTTTCTTTTACGAGTGACTTATAAACTTGTGCTTTCATTTCTTTCTTTTTATTGTTTTACATATGGCGCCAGATGACCTCGCTGTTGCAGCGCCATGATTTGTTTTCTTTCATTCAATCATTCTCTCCCTCCCTCCTTCCCTTCCTTCCTCCATCTCTCCCTCAGCCTGACAATGCACTCAACACTGCTCGTGGCCTGCATTTTTTTTCCTCTGTCTGTCTGCCTGTCTGCCTCTCTCCTGTAGGATGTACGTCTCCCTGGGGAGACGTACATACATCTGGCCTACCTGTTCTCTCTCTCTCTCTCTCTCTCTCTTTCTCTATCTTACGATCTATTTTGGGCTATTTTCTTTTACATTATATTGTACATATTACAAATTTTACTTTATTTCCACACCACCCAGGAGGTAAAAGTCTTGTGAGGAGTGAGCTGGCTGAGCTGTCATTCTGCCTTTGTCAAGGTCAAAAATGAGTGTGACACGAGGAAGCTTTCCCCAGCTGAGACTGGGTCTGTGTGTTGCCGGTCACGAGGGTTTAATGTTTTTTTTTTTACTAAGAAATTGGAATATTTTTACTTATATTCCTGCACATTATCTTATAATCATAATTGTGACATTATTACCCACCCCAGAACTACGGTAAAAGCAGATAAAAGTGAAAACATTTTTTTAGCAATGCTGTAAAATATTTATGCCACGTTTCTGTATTGCCGTATAAATATTTTATGCCTAATAAGTTTTCTGTTCTTCCAAATATTATAATTGTTATGCTACATATTTGTGGGTCGGTTTCTCGCCCTCAAATACGCAGGCTAAAGCGGGTCCCTATTCTAGACTGGGAGGTAACTCCAAAGAATAGGACTGGACACAAAAACAAGGCAGTAAATATTACACATGTATTCCAGATATTTCACAAAGAACAACAATACATCACAAAATATTACAATGGGGTTGGTCGGGGGTAAGTTAACTCTGTACACAAATGCAGTCTATACCTTCTGGTTGAGGTATGGTACTATTAACCCGACACTTATGGCACATACAATATACTTATAATTTAGGACACAGGAATGAATTTGCCATAATTTCCTAAACCCGCATAGCACTGGACGGCACTATATATAAGTTACGTTACACCTGTGTTACAGGTACCTGGTTGCCGGAAGTCTATCTCAGGTAGTGTTGCCCGTAGGGATCACTGGCAAGGGGAACTGCGATATTTTGGTATATCTTGACTAACGCGTCTGGGCACAGGGCTGAGTGAAGATTTAACTGAACACAGGGGAGGGAGAGTGTAAACACAAGGGAACGGCACAATGACACAATGGGCATATTCTGTTGGTCACAAAGACTGTCCGAGACAGCGGGACTCTACCGAGATATAGGTCAGGCCAAGTTCTGCCTATTGGGCTCATCCAATCTTATATTCTGGGTTCCTGGTCACTTAAACTCGAGAATACACTGTAGGGGATCACTCGTGAGATATCCGTCGATGCACACAAATATCTGGGTTTAAGAGTACATACATCTATAAAGTCCACTCACTTGGTAGACACGCGGAGAAGGCTCCTCCGTCTGGAGGAAGGGCAGAGTAGCGCGTTCCTGGGCAGGGCCCCACACGTGGCCGTGGGGCTAGGGGCTCGGCCCAAAGAGAGCCAGGAGACGGGCCTGTCAGCGACTTGGGGAGACCTCGCCCACAGGTAGGTCACACCCTGGTGTTCGGGGCAACTCCTGGGGCAACAGGGGACCCAGGGCACTGGAACCCGGGGCGGCTGGGCTGCAGCAACTGCTAGATGGCGTCGTCGCCGACAGGGTCGCCTCACGGGAACCTCGGGCCGGGGGAGTAGTGGACAGGGCCTGTTGTCAGCTGCGAGGTCTGCGGGGGCTCTGGTTCGGCCGCTGTTCACCCGGGTGGAGTCGTAGGGAACCAAGGCCTTGGGCAAGGCCTTCCCACACCTCGGGTGAAGGGTCCTTTCTGGCTGCAGGTCCTCATGTAGGGGAGAAGCGGACTGTGGCCTGCTTTACACCTGGCCCGACATGACTTGTGGCCGACGTCTGGGTGGCACAGGGGAGGATAGCTTCTGGGCGACTAGTGGCCTGTTCTACCTCTGGCCTGGCGTGACTTGTGGCCGACGCCTGGGTTGCACAGGGGAGGATAGCTTCCTTGCGGCTAATGGCCTACTCTTTCTCTGGCCTGGCGTGACTTGTGGCCGATGCCTGGGTTGCCTAGAGGAGGATAGCTTCCAGGCGGCTAGTGTCCTGCTCTACCTCTGGCCTGGCGTGACTTGTGGCCGATGCCTGGGTTGCACAGGGGTGGACAGATTCCTTGCGGCTAATGGCCTGCTTTACCTCTGGCCGGATGTGATTTGTGGCCGACGTCGGAAAGGCACAGGAGGTGAGAGCTCTGGGACAGCTAATGGCCCGTGCCGGTGAGCTAGGAACACTAGCAGCTGAGGGACGGACGATGGCCGATCCTGCCTCGTGCCCAGTGTGGCTTATGGCAGGTACTGTAGTGCCACTCTGGGGGGAACGCCTACAGGCAACGGACGACTTGTGGCCAGTCCTGCCCGATCGACACGCGTCTGTGTCGCGGCCCTGTGATGGGGAAGCAACCGGGGAACGGACTGTGGCCGGTTCTGTCCCGTACCCGGTACGACTATGGCCGATACCGCAGCATTGCGTGGAGTTGTAAACTCCACCCCTTACCTGGTGAGCTGAGTTCTGGCCGGAGGCTAGGTGCCGGCGACTGCTACCTTCCCGGGCCACCACCTGGGCGCAAGAGGGGCGCCGGGAAGTGACACAGGTAAGCCGTTCCTGTTCCCAGCCGCTCTGTGTCGGCGGCAGTCCCCCGGTGGTACTGGGGGGGTTGGGGTGCTGGTGTCGTTTGTCCGGCCGCCGTGTGGTTTGTGGCTCCTATCCCTAACTCCTGTATTTCATCACCTTCCTCGGTAACGAAGTCACGACCCAGTGACTGGATGTGGTATAGGTTGGCTTTGGTCGTTCAGTGGATAGGGTTGAGGTGGCTGAGGAAGGTCGTCCAGTGGTCAGAGGCCACATTGGTGTTAAGTTGGTGGGCGCAGGCGACCCGTGGAGTGGAAGGGTGGTTTGTCTGCTGGAGAAATCGCAGCAGGTGTCATGTGCTCCTCACACGTAGGTGTTGCCCGAAGGTGAGAATCCAGGTGATTCTCGTGACACGCATGGTGGTGGTGGGAGTGGTGTCCTGGAAGCGAATGCTGGCTAGAGGCAGCCTGGTGCGGCTTATATTGCCGGTGGAGTGTGGGTGCGGTGTTCCCCTGGGAATGCAGCGGGGCGGGTTCTTCCACACAAGGTGCGGAGTAGGGAGGGTTATCGGGGTGGTGTTGGGGGGTGGGGTGGGCGGTTGGTTGTTACTGGGTGAATGGGTGGGTGTAGGGGTTGAGGTATAGCGAGCTGGTGGGTGTGAAATACGCCCAGAACGGGTCGTGGTGGTGGATAGTCGTGGAGTGGGCGGTGACAAGGAAAGGGAAGGTGGGGTGGGGGCGGGCGGAGTGCGGGGTGGTGTGGTGTGGTTGGCGGGGTGGGGGTTAAGCTGGGCGCGGAGCGCGGGGAGGTCGGTGTGGAATTTCCAGTAGGTGTGCGTTGAGCATGTGGAG
Source organism: Birgus latro (assembly GCA_018397915.1). NCBI lineage: Eukaryota > Metazoa > Arthropoda > Malacostraca > Decapoda > Coenobitidae > Birgus > Birgus latro. Next base: position 21,987 of record JAGKTI010008834.1, read on the forward strand.
CGGGTGGCGTGGCGGAGGCGGGGGAGCATGGCGGTGGGGTTAGCATAGTGCACGGGTGTGGTGCAGGGGTTTCAGGTGGTGAGGGGGCGGTGGAAACCGATGTGGAAGGGGAGGGGGATGAATAATATGAAAAGGGCTCTTCCTGGGGAGCTGGCGGTGCTGGACTTGGCCGCGTGGTTGAGGAGGGAGCGGTGGGGGCTGGGGAGTCCCGGGCGGGGCAGACATGGCGATTTCGGTAGGTGCGGGATGTCCCGTGGTAGTCGATGACGACTTGGGGGGGACTCTCTTGGTTGGGGACTCTCGTGACGGTATAGGGCCCCATAAAACGAGGGGCAACCTTATTGGGGGTGGGAAGACAAGCCACGAAAACCTCGTCACCTGGTTTGTAAGGGTTAGCAGGGGAGGAATCTGTCTGAGCATCCTGGTGTCCGCGCAGGTGTTGTAGGTGACGCTTCAGGTGATATAGGGGGTCAGTGAGAGAGGAATGAGCCAGGAGTTGGAGGTGTTGTCGGAGAGGGAGGAGGAGGGGCGCCTCTCCGAATACACGCTCGTGGGGGGTGATGCCATCGTCGCGGGGGCAGGTGTTCATCCCCCATTGGATGATCTTGACGTGGGCAAGCCATTCCTGGTCCTTGGTACTCTGGATTCGGGTTCTGACTTGGTTTAATAAGGGTCGATGGCTCCTCTCGCATACCCCATTTCCTTGGGGCCAGCAGGGGAGGAGTGGGAAATGGAGAACCCGAACATGATGGACAGTTCTTCCCATATTTGCCCCGTAAATTCTGGGGCATTATCGGAGTGAATGGCCTGGGGAACGCCAAAGTAGGGGAAGACGTGGCGCATGAGGGCGTCGGCTATGGCGACAGCAGTGTGTTCCTTTGCCGGGCAAGCGATTACGAACTTTGAATAAATGTCGACGAGTGTGACAATGTATCGGTAGCCGGACCTAGGTGGTAGGGGTCCAACAACATCGACAGACAAAAGCTGCCAGGGTTTGTGGGCGATGATTTTGCCAGTAGGACCCGCTGTATGGGTGATGTCTTTCCCTAAGCAGCATGCTCGACACGCCTTGGTGACACGCTGGGCGAGGGTAGCGGGGTTGGGAGCAGTAAAGGTCGTTGAAGACCTGAGTCAGCCTCTTCGTACCCAGGTGGATCCCATTGTCCGAGTGGAGGTGAGTGAGGATGCCCACGGCGCAGTCCGGATCAAGGACAATGTGGCACGAGGGCGTGAAGAGTTGATCCCCTTGCAGGTGGAGTTTTGCGAATAGATGCTGGGGAATCCAGGGAGGCCGATCTCGATTTTGCCAGTGCTGGATCAGCTCGGACTGAGGGAGGAGTGATTGTACTGGCAAGCGGGAGAGGGGGTCGGCGTTGGTGTGCAATTTTCCTGGCTGGTAAGCGATCTCATAATCAAACTCCTCGAGCGCTTCATGCCAGCGGAGGAGTTGGGTGCTGTGGGTGGCTGATTTCCGTAGCCATTGAAGGGATTGGTGGTCCGTGACGACGGTCACGCTGGTGCCAGATAGGTAGGCCCTGAAGTAATCGAGGGCCCAGACGATGCCCAAACATTCGCACTTGTTAGTGGCGTAATTGCGTTCGGCAGGGTTTACGGTGCGGCTGGCACAAGCTATAATGTGTTCGCGCCCCTCCTGGACCTGTGCCAGGACGGCACCTATGGCTACCAGGGACACGTCGGTATATAACCTGAAGGGGAGGTCGTAGTTAGGGAAGGTGATGATGGGGGAGGAAACAAGCTTCTTCAAGGAGTGAAATGCGGCGACTCGGTCGTTGCTGCAGATGAAGGGCTCACTTTTCTTAGTTAGGTCATGGAGCGGTTTCGCAAGGTCGGCGAATCCTTTAATGAACCGCTGGTAGTACGACGCGAGCCCCAGGAAGGCACGGACTCGGTGTACGTCTTGGGGAAGAGGTTGATCGGCGATGGCTTTCAACTTCTCGGGATCTAGAGAGATGCCTCTCCCAGAGACAATGTGTTCTAGGAAAGGGACCGAGCGGGCGGCTAGAACACATTTAGTGGGCTTGAGTTTTAACCCAGCCTAGCGTATCCGCTGAAACACCTGTCGGAGGCGGTGCAGGTGATCAGCCCACGTTTTGCTAAAGACAATAATGTCATCGAGGTACACCAGGCAGACTTCCCAGGTCAGACCGCTGAGGACGGACTCCATGAGGCGGGAGAAAGTGGCCGGGGCGTTGCATAGCCCAAAGAGAACATTAAATTGATACAGTTTCCCATTACTTGTGGAAAAAGCCGTTTTCTCTTGACCCTGGAGGTGGACTGGGACCTGCCAGTACCCTGACTGGAGGTCCAGCATGGAGAACCAGGTGGAGCCGTGTAGGGAGTCTAGGGAGTTGTCTATCCAGGGGAGAGGAGTGGCATTTTCGGTAGTTACGTTGTTCAGGCGGCGGTAGTTGATGCAGAAGCGCTGAGTGTCGTCTTTCTTCCGAACCAAGACAACAGGGGAGGACCAGGGGCTGGTAGAGGGTGTTATGATGCCGGAGTCCAGCATTTCTCGAACTTGCATGTCCTCTTCAGCCCGTTGGTGTGGGTTCTTCCAGCGAGAGGGTTGCCGAATGGGGGGCCCAGCGGTATGAATCTCATGGGCTAAATACGTCGTATGCCCCAAGTCGGCGGGCCCAGTCGAAAAAAGGTCTTGGTGCTCAAGCAGTAGATGGTGTAGAGTCTTGGCTTGATGCGTAGATAAGTGGTCAGGCAAAGGAGGGAGGGGAGAGAGATGTGATTCTAGGGGTGGAGTGTCGCAAGGCTCTGCTGCCTCTAGGTCACCGACCAGGAGCCCCCTTGGCAGAGTGAGGGGCGTAGCCGCCAGGTTTGCCACTTTGACGGCGGAAGAAAGGTCGGCGACAATAGGCAGGCAGTGAGAGGCCCGGTGGGGACACTTGGGGAAAATAGGGAATGGGTCCCTGTGGGCTTATTGATTTTTAGCCACACTTCATGGTGGGGAGGAATGGTGAGGGAGGATGCGACGGTCGCGGGGAAGGTGGGGCTGGGGGGGCCAGTTCAGGAGGAGGGGGGGATGTCATCCTGCCTTGTGCAAGTACAAATGACTTGGGGCTCTTGGGGAGGCTGTCGAAACTGAAGTCGCCTTCCGTGGCAGTCTATGTGCGTGTGGAGCCTTTGCAGCAGGTCTAGCCCCAATTAACCATCATAAGTACGGCAGGATGAGTCAAAAATGATGAATGGATGACGGGTGGAGGCTCGTTGATGCGTCGTAGTTTGTAGGGCCCGAGTTTCCCAACGAATAGGCAGGGGGCCTTCCCCCGCATCTATGAGGCGGGCTGAAGTGGGAAGAAGGGACCCCAAAACTTCCTGGTGGTGGGAGTAGAAGTGTGTATATAAACAAGACCTGGTGGCTCCCGTATCTACCAGAAGTCTTGCCTTGACCCCCTGTAAATTCATTTTATCATAAACAGGGGGTCGGTATTGAGTAGAGGTGGCCCCCGCCACTGTGGGGAGGTGCGGGGGCAATCCTAAAAATCCAACGCCAGCTGGGCCTCTGATTTCCAGCCGGCATCAGGCTCCTCAACGAGGGGGGGTTGGGGGTTTGCAGGGACCTCCTCTGCTGTCAGCATTGGGCGGCGCCTCGGTGGGTCGGCTCTCATTCTGCGTGCCACCTTTAGTTGTTCACGTATGTCGTGAAGTGGGCAGCGGCTGTTGCAGGCGGTGAACTCCCACAGATTGATAGTGATGAGATTTGCACTGTCTTTCTGGGGCGACCGCCTCCTGGTGGGGTGGGCTCTTGGGAGAGCCGAGGCGGAGGTGTTTCTCGGTGGGGCTGGAGAGGGTTGGGGCGGCGTGGGTGGGAGTTTCGTTGGGAACCGGCTCACAACCCCGATTTGTTGCGTGTCGGGGCGGGCTGCGAGAAGGCGGCGTATGAGCTGGACCTCGCGGTCCAAATTTCCCGTTGGGTCATGGATGGTAAAATGTTCCTTAACCATGCCCGGGAGGACTCTGAGGAGTGTATTAAAGATATGCTCATCCCGGGTATTCATTTCGGCATCCGGGTATGCGGCGGTGACGAGTCGCCTAGCTTGGACCAACTTGTCCAAATCCCTGTCATATCTGTAGGCATCTAGTTGTGAAACTGCGACTACTTTTCCTAACGTCGGGGTGATAGCATCTGTAACTATTTTTGTAAACATGGCCCACGTGAGGTCTGGGACTATTTTTGGTGCTATGCTAGCTACCTCCTTTCCCAAGTAAGGTAGAGTGACAGCTATTTTCTGATTATCTTCTTCAAAACCAATATCAAGCAATGGCTTGACCATTTGCAAGTAAGTAGTGATGTCACATTGTTCTGGGTCAAATTTTGGTAGGGGTACATGTGTTTTGGTTGCCATTTTCACAAAAAGTTTTCCAGTCTTTTTTCACCGTCCGGGTCAAGAACCACCGCTAGCCACCAGTGTTGTGCTACATATTTGTGGGACGGTTTCTCGCCCTCAAATACGCAGGCTACGTTACTCACTACATTTTCTGATGTGGCTAAGACAAGATCTAGGATGTTACAGCCACGTGTCGGATAATTTACAAATCGATACAAAGAACTTTCCTGCAAGTTTGTATACAGGTCTAACCCTGTGTGTAAGGATAGGGCTTCTCCCCAATTTTGGAACTGGTAAATTAAAATCACCAAATATTACCGTGCTTTGTGTACAAGATATTTCGGCAATTTGATTGTAGATTTCGTTATCGATGTTGAGTGGCTGACCGGGTGGACGAAAAATTACCCCAATGTTGATTTTATGACAGGATTCATTTCTTAGCTGAATGTAAATAGTGTCAATGTTTTCAATACATGGTTTGGTAATTTCGACTGGATGAAATCCTGATTTAATGTATAACAACACACCGCCCCCTGTTCGATTCTTCCTTTCGCTACTGAAAATGTGATAGCCTGGTAAATTAAAATCTGCTAGAAAATCTCTCTGTTCAGTATCTAGCCACGATTCTGTTATACCAATTACATCATAATCGTCGGTAAAGACAAGGGCCTCTAAATCAGAAAATTTATTACGTAGACTACGCGCATTAACAAGAATAGCTTTAATATGTTTTCTTTTCCAATGTGAGGGGCTTCCATTACATACTGATTTGTCGGGCAGCATGACGTCTACGTTTGCCTCCCATGATGTCTGTTTTTTCTCCAGAAAAAACTTACGGCATCACTAAGCAAACGACCGAGACGGGCAGAACCAACAGCATTCAAGTGCAGTCCATCATTTGCAAATAGTGCTCGCTGCTCGTAGAACTGATTCCATGTGTCGATGAACTCAACTCCTTCCTGTACGCAAAGTGTCTTGACTCTGTTATTTACACTAAATACTCTGCTGAAGAAGGCATTCCCTGCATTCATCCTTGGGAGTATGCCTGAAATTAAAATATGATTAGTTTTCTCCTTGTAGCGTTGGATCATCTTTCTGTACTTTTCCATCAGCTCCTCCGATCGGGTTTGCATGACATCATTTGTACCTGAATGAATGATAACAAGGCTGTCATTTCCCGCGTTCTCAAAAACATCTTCCACAGCCTCCGTTACATCGTCTACTCCTGCACCTGGAATACAAAAACGCTTTTGTTTAGAGGGTGCCCTGCCGCAAAATTCCACCAACTGACCACGGATGATGGAGTCCCCCACAACCCGCGCCTCATGGGGCTCTTCCTCTACTTCCATGAGAATCTGAAATTTGTTGTATGTGGTTACTGGAATTATGCTCCTTTTTCTCACAAACCTCGCACCATTCCAGACTGGCTGAAACTCGTTCTGTACAGTGGGGGGAGAAGTAACTACAGTGGGAGGAGTATGGTCAGCCTGGACAGCGGTTGGCTGAGCAGTGGGGCTATCATTCACAGTATGACCAACATTATTCGCAATGAACTCCTCAAGCACATCAACTTTCTGGGTCAGGCTGTTAATTTTATTTGTAGCCTCGGTCAGCTTATCTTCAAAGCTCTGACGTAGTTTGCACATTTTGCAAACATTGGAACGGTCTGTATAAATGGATCCAGTAAAACTACCGGAGCAGGATACGCAAATGATGTTCCGCGGCATTCTGAAAGGAAAGTTAACTGTTACCTGGATTAGGGAAATAAAATTATACTACAATCTGAAATATACCAATAAGGTAGGAATGACTACCTTACTGGTTGGCAATGTACCTGCAGAGTATTTATTAGCAATCTGTTACAGTGAAAGGAAAGTTAATCATTACCTGGAATGGAGATATAAAATTATACTACAATCTGAAATATAATAATAATGTAGGAATGACTACCTTACTGGTTGGCAATGTACCCACAGAGTATTTATTAGCAATCTATTACAATGAAAGGAAAGTTATCCGTTACCTGGAATGGGGAAATAAAATTATACTACAATCTGCAATATAACAGTCACAACACGGTCATACAATGCACAAACAAGTTTATTTCCTGAAAAGTCACGATATATGAAGATACAATAATATCCTGCCTGTATAGAAATGGGAAAGATATTTCACTGTAAAAATTAGTGCAAGTAAAATGGGAACAAAAGAAAAAAGAAATTGTTGGGCAATAACAATAACAACTAGACTGCCGGGTGTCGAAAATGTAAACAAACGCTGACGCAGTCCCTCTTTTTGCTAATTTATCGTTTACTGGGATAAAATAATGGATCACTGGTGTAGTGGAGAGTCCTATCTTAATTCATTAACACTAAATTGGTTCTGAGACCTAAAATTAAAAATACAAAGCGCAAATTCCTATGGTTTTCCAAGGGTAACTCGTCTGGCCCTCTGGCGGGAGACGGCTGAAGTAACAAAGCAAATCAAACACATCCACAACAACACTCACAGACGTTGAACAATCCGTATTTACACTTCACAAAATACACTTAGCGACCAGACAGTCAACCAAATCACTCACCCAAACTCAGGACTATCACGCTATCGTAATCACACACGCAAAACACTGAAACAAGCACTTAGCTGTGGGTATTCGCAGAGCAGTCTAGCAAGACGACTGTCCAGTATGGCGGCCATTCACTCTGATAACGCCCCAAAGCAGGGTGACCACTCCAAAAATTGACAATTCCCAAGATAAACCTCTAAAAATATCCAAGATTGACCTAAAAATCCCAAGATTCATACACATTAAAAAACATTATTTCAATCTTTTTCTTCGGTAGCTAGGATCTTACCTTTAAACGTCACTGTAGAAATACTAGAGTAGGTGTATCGTCAGCTTCGCCATCATTGGCAACCTCAACGTCTGAATGCAGTGTGCCACCCCTTGCCACTTGCGTTCATCTTCTTGGTCAGCATGCCTTTGGTGACATTGCCCATTTTTGACGTCTCTCAGTGAGGATGTGTGCTGCAGCTGATGGCAAGGTACTCTGACGTGCAATTGCTTGTTTTCCAAGCAGACGATTTGATGAGGTGGACACTCATTAAGTCTATTTGTTTTAATTACATTCAACTGAGAAAAGACCCTATCCACACATGCAGATGAATGAGGAAGAGCTAACAAACTGCACATAAATTTAGATAAGACTGAATTTGGGCTCATTCTTGCTGTCCTTAACAGTTCTTGAATCAAACCAAAAAGATGTTGCCACCTCACTTATGTTTTTTAGAGATTCTTTGTCATACATCAACTCCCCCCACTGGTCCTGTATAACATCCTGCTCTTCTTCTATCACAAGTGTTGGATAATGGAGTGCTAACTTTACAATAGACTCTTAGCTGCTCTGAAGGGAGTGAGATTCTTTTGGGTCAATAATTCTAAGCACTGAGAGAACATTCCCGTGATCAAAAGTGAACCTTTTCCTCATCTGTGAACGTAGTTCTACTAAGAATGCCCGGCAGTCGAGCCGGAACCAGTGTGTAGGTCCAAAAAGAAGAAGATAAATTTGCATTTCATTTACTACCTTGTGTAATGTCACAAAATATATTAAAAATAAAGATCATCAAAATATCCCAAGATTAGGTAACAAAAAGCCAAGACCCCAAGATTAAGCCTGAAATCCCAAGATCTTGGGAAAAATGCCAAGTAGTGGTCACCCTGCCCCAGAGTTCACGGGGCAAATTTGGAAAGAGCTATCCACCCTATTCAGATTCTCCATTTCCCACTCTTCCCCCTACTGGCCCCAAGGAAATGGGGAATGCGAAAGGAGCCATCGGACCCTGCTAAACCAAATCAGGACCTGCATTCAAGATACCCAAGATCAAGAGTGGCCTGCGCACGTCAAAATCATCCAGTGGGGAATTAACACCTGCCCCCGTGATGACGGCATCACCCTCCATGACTGAGTTTTTGGAGAGGCACCCCTCCTCCTCCCTCTCCGACAGCACCTTCAACCCCCCGCTAGCTCTCCACCCACCGACCCCCTACATCACCTGAAGTGCCAGTTGCAACACCTGCAAGCGCACCAAGACATCCAAACCGATTCCTCCCCTACTAACCCTTACAAACCAGGTGATAAGGTTTTCGTTGCGCACCTCCCCACCCCAAATAAAATTTCCCCTCGTTTCATGGGACCTTATACCATCACTAAAGTCCCCAACCCCTTCCAAGTCATCGTCGACTGCAACGGAGCCTCCCGCACTTACAGGAATCACCACGTCTGCCTCGCCTGGGACTCCCCAATCCCCACCACTCCCTCCCCGACCATCCGAGCCAACACGAGGAGCTTTTTCTCTATTATTCATCTCCATCCTCATCCCCACCGGTCTCTACCGCCCCCTCGCCACCCAAAACTCCTGCACTACGCCCACACAATAGACTCACCCCACCACCACCGCCACGCCGCCCACACCACGTGGTCAACCCACACCCGTAGGAAATTCCACATCAACCACCCCGCGCTCCACGCCTAGCCTAACCCCTGCCCCACCAACCACGACAACCAACCACACCACACCACCTCACTCTCTGCCCGCCCCCACTCCACCATCCCACTCCCCGTCGCCACCCACTCCACGGCTAACCACCACCACTACCCATTCCAGTCATTTTTCACACCCACCAGCCCGCTACACCTCAACCCCTATGCCCACCCCTTCACCCACTAGCAGCCAGCCACCCACCCCACCCCCAACACCACCCCAATAACCATTCCTACTCCTCGTCTCACATGGAAAAACCCGCCCTGCCGCACTCCCAGGGAAACACCACCCCCACACTCCACTGGCAATATAAACCACGCCGGACTACCTTTACCCAGCATTCGCCTTCAAACCACCACCACCACCACAATGCGCATCACGAGAATCACATGGATCCCCACCTTCGGCGACATCAATGCATCCAAAGCACACACCATTTGCTACGACTCCTCCAGCATACAAACCACCCTTCCACTCTTCGTGTCGCCTATGCCCACCACCTGCAGGCCAATACACCAACCGACCACTGGACTACCTTCCTAAATCACCTCAAACCCATCCATAAAACGGCTAACACCAGCCTATGCCGCCTCCAGTCACGGGGTCATGACTTTCTTACCGAGGAGGGTGGTGAAATACAGGAGTTAGGGGTTGAGGCCGCAGATGACGCGACGGCCAATGCAGATGACACCAACACCCCCAACCCCCCCAGTACTACCGGGGGCCCGCCGCTGACACTGAGTGGCTGGGAACAGGAACAGTGCACCTGTATCCCTTCCCGGCACCCCTCTTACTCCCAGGTGATGTCCAGGAAAGGTAGAAGTCGCCAGCGCCTAGTCTCCAGCCGAAATTCCACTCGCCAGGTAAGGGGTGGACTTTACAACTCCACGCAATGCCGTGGTATCTACCATTGTCATACCGGGCACGGGGCAGAACCAGCCACAGCCCGTTCCCCAGTTGCATCCCCGCTGCAGGACCGTGGCACGGACACGTGTCGGCCGGGCAGGACAGGCTACAAGTCGTCCGACTCCTGTAGTCGTTCCCCCCAGAGTAGCACGGCAGTACTGGCCACAACCCATACTGGGTATGAGGCAGGATCAGCCACAGTCCGCCTCTCTGCTACTAGTCCTCTTAGCTCCACTGTACGGGCCATTAGCCGCACCAGAGCTACAACCCCCTGTGGCACTACGACGTCAGCCACTAGTCACATCAGGCCAGAGGTAGAGCAGGCCACTAGCCACCCTGGAGCTGCAGTCCCCTGCGCCACCACAGTGTCAGCCACTATAGTCTGACCAAAATGTTGGGATCATTTAGGCGTTGCCCCTCATGGGAATTACCCCTCTTGCGGCATTGCCAATTTTTGTACTGGGCAAATTATCGGATTAAAGACAAAGTGCTGTGTCATCGCTCCCACCACATCACCTCTCTCTCTCTCTCTCTCTCTCTCTCTCTCTCTCTCTCTCTCTCTCTCTCTCTCTCTCTCTCTCTGCATATAAAATTTACATTTTATGTAGATTTATTTCTATATAAAAGTCTATACGGTTTTATGAATTATTATAATTTGAGGAAAAGCCTGTCTGCCTGCCCCTCTGTCTCCCTCCCTGT
>JAGKTI010008835.1:0-12500 GCA_018397915.1 Birgus latro
ATATGAAATCTGTGTGTGTGTGTGTGTGTGTGTGTGTGTGTGTGTGTGTGTGTGTGTTTTCTTCCCTGCCTCACCTCTGATTCACTGTCCTCCCTTATTCATTTCACTGTCCTTTTTCATTATTCTGCCAAACATATGTCTCGATGTCCTATCTCACTAATCTGTTTCACTGCTCTGCCTCATCTACCGTCTCACCCATCGTTTCACTGACCTGCCTCACCCATCGTCTCATTGCCCTGCCTCACCCATCGAGTCACTGTCTTGCCTCACCCATCGATTCACTGTTCTGCCTCACCCATCGATTCACTGTCCTGCCTTACCCATCGATTCACTGTCCTGCCTCACCCATCGATTCACTGTCCTGCCTCAACCATCGATTCACTGTCTTGACTGACCCATCTGTTTCACTGCCCTGTCTCATCTATCGTTTCACTGTCCTGCCTCACTCATCGTTTCGTTGCCACGCCTCACCCATCATGTCACTGCCCTGCCTCACCCTCAGCCCTCTGTCTGCAGCCTCCTACCAACCCTCCTCATACGGGTTAAATACCAGTCGCGAGCGGACAGTACTATTTCCTGTCAAGTGTTGTCACATGTTTCCACTATCAAGTTTACCTTCATGACAGTCTATGCAGGTCATTCTTACACAGATTTCTACAGGCACTTGCCCCCCTGCACTCAAAATCCTTCCATACCTATACCAGTGCCTGGGACACTGGGTAGGGAAGGGGCACTTCTCCAGGACAGAATGTAGATTTCCTCAACCATATGAATCAGGTGCCCATCAGGACCCATAAAATAAAGCTTGAACGTGTATCATGTCAGGTGTGTGCAAGCCGACCGCTACATTCGTACATACACACAGACACATACATACAGACCCCTCTATCTCTCTTGCCTCGTCTCTTAGTCTATCTGTCCTGCCTCATCCCTGTATCTTTCCAACCTTACCCCACTATGTCCTGCCTCATCCCTGTATCTTTCTCACCTTACCCCGCTATGTCATGCCTCATCCCTGTATCTTTCTCACCTTACCCCGCTATGTCCTGCCTCATCTTTCTGTCTGTGTTTCCTGCCTCACTTTTCATTTCACCGTTCTAACTGACCCTTGTCTCCTGTCGATCGTCTTGTCAAACATCCTCTCTCTCCCTCTCTCTCTCTCTCTCTCTCTCACATCTCTCTCGCTTGGCCCCTCTGCCTCACCGTCGTGACTGATCTCTCCATCTCACAAACCTGCCTCAACACTGCCTCGCCACCCCACCAGGACAGATCTGATGTGCGTGGATCATTACGGTGCTCCACCATCCTGCCACAGTTGCCGCTTTCACTTCCTGCCTGCCGCCTGCTTCCCTGGCCTACCTCACCTCTACATGAAGTGACCTACCTGTCTGCCTCGCCCCCTCCCTCCCATTGTTTCCGTGCTGCCTCCCTACTTTATGGCGCTGCTCATCCCCCATTATTCTCACCTCCTTGCCCCGCCTCACTCCCTGTCCAGCCTCATCTTTGCCTCACTTCCTCTCCCATCCTGCCTCACTCCCAGCCCTGCCCAGCCTCATTCCTTGTCCTGTCTCACTCTTTGCCTACCCTGCTTCAGTTTCTGAACCGTCCTATCGCACTCTTTGCCTCTACTTGTCCCACCTTTCCCCCGCCTCACTCCCTGCTGTGTCTCGCCCCCTGTCTCACTTCCAATCTGCCTAACCCCATCTCGCCCCCTGCCCTACCTAGCCCCCCGTCTCACTCCCTGCCCTGCCTCACCGTCCGCATAATTCCTTACCCTACCTCCCTCTCTCCCTGCCTTACTAACCTCCCTCATGACCTGTCTCTCTCCTGGCTTCCATTACTCCAGGTTGACCTGCCTCACTCCTGAACTGCGTTACTGTTTGTCCTACCTAACCCCAACCCCGATTTATCATCTACCTTCCCTCACCCCTTATCTACCATACTCTTCAACATAGCTGCCTCACATCCTTGTCTTACTTTCTGATCTGCCTTATTCTATATTCCGTCTTTGCTTCATTATCGCTATTCGTCACTTTCTGCCATATTTAACTCCTTATTTTACTCCTTATCCCCCCATCCTGCCTCACTTTCCTTTCTGCCTTTCCTCACCCTGTGCCCTGTATCATGCCCCCATGAGTAAGGTTATAACTGCTCTCCCTCACCATGCCCTCACCTTCTTTGATTTTGCTTCCTTTGTTTACTTCATGCTTTTCCTTCCTGTCCCCCATCCTTTCTCACTGTCCTGCCTTCCGTCCCGCCTCCCTTCCTGCCTCACTCTCCTACCTCCCTTCCATTCCTCAGTGTTCACCCTCCAATCCCTGACTCACTGTCCTGCCACCATTCCCTGCCTGACTGTCCTGTCTCACTATCCTGCTTCCTTTCCTGCCTCATTGTTTTTCCTCTATTCCCTGCTTCACTATCCTGCCGCCCTTCCTGCGTCACTGTCCTGTCTCCAATCCTGCGTCACTGTCCTGCCTCCCTTCTTATATCCCTTCCTGTCTCACTTCCTAACTTCCCTACCTCCCTTCCTTCCTCACACCCCTACTTCCCTTCCTGCCTCACTTCCTACCTCTCTTTCTTTCTTTCTGGCATCCCTTCCTCTCTCACTCTCCTCCATCCTCTCCTACTTCATTCTCCTGTCTTCCTTACTGTTTCATCATCTTGCCTCCCTTCCTGTCTTAATTCCTATTTCCTTTCCTGCCTCACTATCCTGGCTCACTGTCTTGACTCCATTCATGCATCCTTTCTCTGCCACACTGTCAAGCCTCCCTCCACTCCCCCCCCCCTGGTCCTGCCAGACTGCCTGCTTTCGTCACTGCCTGCCTGCTTACCTGTCTGACTTCTCGGTCGTATATCACTGTTTGAGCCGTTTTCCTACCTGCCTGTCCCATGACCTGTCTTCCTCAATACCTACTCCTTCCATACTACATGCCTGCTTGCCTGCCTGTCTGCCTACCTGCCTGCCTGCCTAACCTGCCCCGCCTGCAGCCTACCTCCTTGACCTTCAGGTGTGCAGGTGTGATCCGGGTCAGTCCGCCCAGCATGCTCGGTGGGGGGTGTGGGAAGCTGAGGGGGAGGAGTGGGTGAGAGTGGGCGTGAGGGGAAAGTGGAAAGTGGTGGGAAAGTGAGAGGTTGTGGGCACAAGGGGTGCGGGTATGGGTGTGGGTGTGCTGAGTTGTGGTGTGTGGTGTCAGTGTTGTGGGTGGTGTGGGAGTGCGTGTAGGGGAAAAGTGGTAGGTAGTGTGGCTGTGGTGGGTTGCGTGATGGGTGGTGTGGGTGTGATGGGGTGGACCAATGAGTTACGTACTGATGATAAGCAGTACAGTCTTTTCTTAGGAGAATCCTGAAGTTCAACCTTGTTTGTCCTTTGACTGAAATTCTGCACGAGAGTAAATGGTGAACTTGATGGCTTTAAATGAAAAGACAAAGTATTTCAGGCAGTGGGAGTGATATGGAATATTTCTAGCCGTCCTTCTGCCGGAGGGAACGAAGCCCCGAAATAGAAAGCATTCCACGCCTTCGCTAGCACAAATGCTCTAGAGGTGTGTGGCTGGACTATTACTACTCTTAACACTAAAACGAAACTAGAGTACAACACGCAACTAGCTTACATGAATATTTCGTGCGTGACTTCACAATAGCCCAAAATACCAGTGAGAGAAAAGTTAGACGGAACGTCCACTCAATGATCGAGGGAAAAAATATCAATGCTGCTGCTAAGCTCCTGGCATTTCCCTTTCATTTATCTTTACCCAGTATAAAACAGTGATGTAAATGTAACTTTATAAATCGTGACGAAATATTGTCATAGTTTTTTTTTTCCGATGACAATACACACGTCCAAAACAAAGATGTTGTGTCAAGGGGATGTCCTTGAATGTGCATCTTTGCGTTGGTGTGCCTGCCATAGTATGCGTTGGTGTGCCTGCCATAGTAATCAGATGAACATTTTGCACTCGCTTCTCAGTTGGTGATCCGAGTTACCTTCCCCCCCCCACGCCACTCCGTCACCATTCCACCTCACCCCCCAACCTCCAGCTTCTCCGCCAGACCAACCATTCAACAACGTTTGGCTCTTTGTCACGCTCATCTTCGGTTCACTATTATATGATTTTTCCAGCATACTGTACTAGAGAGGAACCTTTCACGGGGTAACTGATTCCAAGTAGTAAATAAAATACTGGAAGAAAGAGTACGATTAAATTAGTATACACTAGATAGTACGACAACTACCTTACTTCTTACTGTTTAGAGTACTGTTGCTTCAGAGATATCTTATGATCTAGCGTTCCTTGGTCCTACACTTATACTTTTTTTTCGCCCCTGTGTAGAGTACAACTCTCATGTGTGGGGAGGCTCCTAACACACAGCTCTTCTCAACAGGGTGGAGTCAAAGGCTTTTCGTCTCATTAACTCTCCTCCTCTTACTGGCTTCCTTCAACCTCTGTCTCTTCGCTGCACTGTTGCATCTTTATCTCTTTTCTATAGCTACTTCAATGGTCACTGCTCCTGAGCTGTCTGCTTGCATCTCTCCTCCATAATGGCGGGCACGTAACACCCGTCTAGCAACAAACTCTCATCCCTTTTCTGTCCAGCTCTGTAATGCAAGAGTCAAGCGCTACTCCCAGTCCTTCATGTATGAAACAAGTCAACTCTGGAACTGTCTCCCTCTGTCTGTTTTTCCCACTGCTTACGATCTCCAGTAATTCAAACGCAGTGTCTCCAAGCATCTCGAAATGAATGGCTCTTGAATTTGGCTCTCTGCTGTCTTTTTTTTTTTTTCTTGGAGGGAGCAGTTTGCAGGCCCCTGGCCTTTGGCTCCTTCGTCCTTCCATAAAAAAAGAAAAAACGAAAAAAGACATCTGGTTCCTGCAGTGTCATTTCAGTGTTTTATAAGTCAAGGTGTGTGACGCAGTAGCTTCCCAAGGTAACGAAGGGAATGCAGTGAGAAGCCACCAAAGTGATGGATAAATGACTCACATGACCACCAACTGGAGCTGAGTGAGATGGGGCTGAGGATGATTGGGATGGGGCTGAGGATGATCACAACACCCAAAATTACGATGATGAGGCCATGTTTATTATCACTAAATAATTAATATTGACTGTAAAGATACTTATAATGGTAATGAAGGTGGTACTGATGGCAGTAATGTCAAAGATGGAAGCAGTGACAACGATGGTAACATTACGGACATTAATAATTTAAACACGATAATAACGGCCACGGCGACTGATGTGAAGAAGCAAGGACGTACTAACGCAGGAATATTGTCACGCTAAATGCCACTGGGAAGGGTAAGGCCAGTTAGGTAATCCATGAGTTAATATCCCAAGAAAACATTTTCCACGTTGATTGGCAACCACGTATCCAACGAATGAATGACTGGTGGTCCGGTAGGTCAAGGTTCTCCTTCTAGACGTGGCCAATAAGGAACTGAATTTTGTCCGACGGGTGGCTGGGGTTAACTGCTCACATAATGCCTCTCAAGTAACATCGAGTGGTCACTCGCCTTAAGTTTGCACACTGGCATACACCAGCATATGGGGAAGAAAGAAAGAAAAGCGTGAGACTAAAGCAACCACACACAGAAAAGGAGAAGAGCATAAGTGGTGAATGCCTGTTTAGTTATGACGACACTGAAGAAGCTAAGGAAAAAAAATTACATGTTTTTGGCTAATATGGGAAAAGACAATGACATGAAACAATCAGAAATTAAGTAAAAACTCAGACTGTATAAAAAAGACATATCAGGGAGTGCCGTTGAAAAGGCAAACCTCCCGAACAACAGCTGAACTAAGTGTCTTGGCCCTGGCGCCTTTGCTCCTGATGGGGCAACAAGAACTGGATGGTGGATGGCAGGACAGAGCTAATTTACGTGAGTTGCATGTAAAAGTAACAAGATACTTTTTGCTTTCACCCATGCATGGCCTGCCTCGTTCACCCTGTAAAAATATGCTAAATGCTACAATGATCTTAATAACTATACGTAGATGGAAAGCGTTACTTTGATACGAAAGAAACTAGCATACGTAACAGTTAAAGTGCCTAAACAATTATTTTTTCCCCTTCATTTTTACTCTCCTGTATTGCTTAAACTGGGTAACAACTCCCAGCAGAGCAGTCACGCCAGATCACGAGGGAAAGATGGTCGTAGCTTTAAAATGAAATCGCAAAGGGGAAGATAAGATTCTAGTTTCTGGCGATAATATCTTGAGCACTTGATTCAGATAAAACCCCCCTGGTTTCTCTGTTTCACTCCAGTCTCATCTTTGTTAATGTGGGATGAAAGCTGATCAGATCTAATAACCACAGGCAATTCCATCAATGTTCGTCAAAATCTGGGGTTTAATTTCCCTTTCGCGATCTCTGTTTTGAGCATACGGCAGCAGAGACACAATGAATACTGCGAAAAAAAATGATTCAGTTGTGTGCCACTGTAGATGTCGTGCGAAAGACTTGCAAGCAGACAGAGAAGACAGTGAATTGTGGAGGCTTTATAAAGAAGAGGTACTTTCTATCTCCACCACAAGCTATACGGCAGAGTGAGAAGATGAAAGAAATGCCTGATCTGTTATACGAGGAACATATATTTGTATTCTTTTTAACATCTTCATGACGATAGCATATTCTTCTTCTTTATTCTTGCTATACCCACACGATGTTATTTGTATACACTAAGATATTACGAGCTGGAAAGTTAGATACAGCCTTCACTAACCCCTTCAGTACAGAGGCCTTTCCTGAGTACAATGAAACACACCAGTAAAATACACGGAAGTGATAAAAACTTTAGTATATGCGTTTAATTCACGAAGAACCCTTGTACAAGAACTCGGGTATGAAGATGCACTGTGTACTGCACTTGTAAAATGGAGTTTATGGCTCGCATTCCAATGAACACACGCAGAAACATGCCTCACTGACCTGCATCACAGAGTCGGTTTGTTTTTACCTGACGGAACTGATCCAAGCCCACAGTTGTAATACTAAGTCGTAGCTGCATGGAATTCTGTGAGCCTTGGTCATGAGGTATGAATCAGTCTCCATGGATACTAGCCACACTGATCCTCTGTTCTGACAAAACATGGTCATCGTCTGAATTGAAAGGATTCTTGATCTTCGCGAACTTGAAATACAAACCTCGCCAGAGAAAACAAAATTTCAGCAAAGCCGTAGTATACCCAAGGACCCTGTGCTTAAGGGCAGTTCATCTGACATAATACCATCTCTTTATAACTTGACACAAGCCGTTTTCTTGGAGGTTTTATGAGCTTCAAGTGGGTTCTTGTGGGAGGAGGGAGCCTGGTTGTTAAACTCTGAAGGCAAATGATGACAACGCAATATACACCATAGTTTCGGGGCTCTTAACCCCATGACATATTTATTTTACCTTATTCGTGCTGTCTCTACAATCTCAAACGCCAATGTTACGGTGATAAGCACCAAGGTTAAGCGCCTCATTTTGTCGGCTCCTTTCCCTCCTCCTCCTCTGCGTGAGGGGGTTAAGGGTTATCCACGTGTAGTGTGTGTCGGAGGGCGGGCGTGGTGTGTGACGGATGTGAGAGGTGCGGGGAAGTTGCAAGCATCCCGGACGATGGTACAATTAACTCCAATACCATGACGTCTTCCTTATTATAACCGTACTACCACCAAAGGAGTTTTTTTTTTTTTTAGTACGGAAAGGGGGGGGACCTCACATAATGAAAGGGTTAAGGATGTGGCAAGAAACGACACGACAAACAAGGCTGCGTGAAGGAGAGGCGACGCAGAAGCCCAGAGTACCAGGATGGGAGAGGGTGTATTAGTGCATGTGTGGTGACAGACGGGGCAGCTGAAGGCAGGGAAACTGATACACGGCCATGGGATACAAGCTTGTCTGAAGGGCGTTGAGAGGATATGTGGAGTCGTATTCTAGGCGGCAAAGGAGGCTTCGTCGCACCTCTTCTTTAGCGACTGATTAACTTTCTCTAGTGTGATATTACGTTTTAATATCGACAAAGTTTGAATCGGTAGTATACAAGATGGCAGGTGCAATAAGAGGAATAAATCGCTATGGAAGAGGTGTTGGGAAACCTCCGAAGCTACTTAAAAGACGACCTTAAGACACAAGTACAGAACCTGAATGGGGTAGGAGTATGCGCATATGTGGGAAGGAGGAGCGAGGCAATTCAGTGTGAGGATACTGATACAAGAGCATGGGATACAAGCATGTCTCATGAGAAGGGAGAAAATAATGCTCGAACGGGTGGGCCAATAGAGGTTAACAGCGTACGTGTGGAGAAAAGCGACGGTTCAGGACGCAGAATCTGGCATAAGGGCATGGGAAACACGTTCGTCTGAAGGGCACGAAAAGAATAAAGTCAGAGCAGTGCAGTTAGAGAGGAGAAGCTGATAAAGACGAAAAGGATAAGACCATACCAGTGCAGATACAAGGCAATGGGAAATAAGTTTGTATGAAAATGAGTGAGAATAAGACTGGAGTTTTATGAGGGCAGAGGGAGTAAGTTACAGGCAGGAAACATGGCGGAGCGGTTCACGGTGGGTTAACTAATACAAGAGCATGAGACACAAGCTTCTCTGAAGGGGTGGGATGAGACGGGATAAGGGAGATGAGAGCATAGGTGAGACGAATGGAGAAGGGATAAGTGGAGTAGGGATGAGTGGAGCAGGGGGGTGGCTGTGGTAGGGATGCGTGGAGTAGGGATGAGTGGAGCAGGGGAATGGCTGTGGTTGGGATGAGTGGAGTAGGGATGAATGGAGCATGGATGAGTGGAATAGGGATGGCTGTAGTTGGGATGAGTGAAGTAAGGATGACTGGAGCAGGAATGAATGAAGCAGGGATTGATAAAGCAAGGATAAGTGGACTGGGGTGGCTGGAACAAAAGATAAGATTTGCTGTGGGGAACACAGGGAGCAAGAACGTCGGTGTGGAGAGCGGAGGGGCGGATACAAGGACTCAGGACACAAGCTTGTCCCTACACCATACCACTCTCTACTACAACAATGACTTCTGTTTCAACGCCAGTGCCTTAAAACGGCCCTACCCTCCTAACCCCAACTTTACCTCTTCTTTACATCAGGTGGAGGAGGCGAAGGAAAAGAGTAGATGTGGAGCAGAATGAGTGATGTAGGGATCACTATAGTCTGTTTTTCCTGTAGAAGATTCTCCTTTCCTCCCTCCCTTCTCCTGCAGCTGATTGGTTGATGTAATTACAGGAAAGATAATGCCACTGTTACTCCTTATTTTAATAAATTTGACCTTCAGTGTCACGGTCAACCTCGCATCACCCAGTCATAGCTCCGCATTTCATTTGATGCCGTGGCTCAATGTTGTCAGGTAAGAAAAAACGTACTATAGGGTGAACAATAAGAGCCGTATTATTAAAGTGGGAGAACGAAGGGGTAGGTAAACTCCTATTTTCAGTCAGTCATTTATTAAACCCACAATGAGAGTAGAGTGTCTCTGGTTTTCTGTCTTATTGCTGAATGTGCAGTGTAACGTGGCATGTACCGTAGGTTAGATTCATACATTATTCATATATTACCGTCAAAAACTAGAGGCTTGCATACCCATTTGCACACTCTTTTGAAATACATAAAAACGAATTCATGACAACACAGGAAAGGACAGGGAAGGTTAGATCGCAGGTGTGTGTGTGTGGGGGGGGGGGGCGGGGTTGAGTGGAGTGGGGTAGGGAGGTATGTTTTACGAGGCCCCGGGTGGGACGAGAATGGTTGCGCTCGAGGAAGCATGTTTTTTACTCGTGTTATAGCGGAAACCTCCAGTGGGAGGGCGAAACTTGTTGCGCAAATACTTTAAGGGAAGAAACAAGAGCCTTAGTGCGTGTGTACGGAGATTGTTAGGTAGGGACTGGTTAGAGTGCCTCTAGATTATTCCTAGTCCACCCCAACCCATTCCTAGTCCACCCCAACCCATTCCTAGTCCATCCCAACCCATTCCTAGTCCATCCCAACCCATTCCTAGTCCACCCCAACCCACTCTTAATCTATCCAAGCCCATTTCTAGTACACCCCAGTCCACTCCACGCATCTCAACTCACTCTAAGTTCACCTCACCCCCGCTCCAAGTCAACTCCACCATAACCCACCCAGTCTACCTGAACTGTCTCAGGTCACATTAGCCCACCTAAGCCCACACCACCCCATAAATGTCCACTCAAACTCATTTCAACCCATGCCAACCCACCTCACACCACTCCAAGCCACCTTAGCCTATTTCATTCCCCCTCACCCCACTATAACCCCCTTCAGCCCACACCAACCCATTTCATCACGCATTAACCCATTCTATCTTACATCAGTCCACTGTAGCCTACCTCAACCCACTCCAACCCAACATAGTGCACCTCTGGATAGTGTAGCTTCACCTAAGCAATTACACCTTATTCCGGATGATCTCACCTCATCCCCATTCCACCCTGTCCCAACCCATCACCCTAACTTGCCCCATCCTGACTAATATTTTCTTCACTTCACTGTACTTCAACTAACACCGTATCTATTTACCCCACCTAACTTAAATAACAACGTAGCCTGACCTACACTGATGTAATTGATCATTTCAAAACCAAAAAATAGGCTAACCTGAACGGCCCTAAGCTAATCTAATCCGGCCGAACCTATCAAGTCGAACCTATCCAAACCAAATCAAACCAAACCAAAACAAAACCATCGAAACCAATTCACACTTATCCTAACCAACCCACACCTATCCAAACCAAGTCACACGTAGTCAGAGCAAACCAAGCTTATCAAATTAAACAAATCCAAACCTAACCACATCAAACCAGACCATGCCAAATTATCCAAACCACACGCCTAAACAAGATCTATCCGAACCAAACTAATTCAAACCAAACCTATCCAAAGCAAAGCTGAGCAAATCAATGCAAACCAAACCAAACCAAATTCAACCCAACCCAACCAAGACTAAATAACCCAAACCAAACTTAACCAAACCAAACTAAATCTATCCAGACCAAGCCGACGTAAACTTATCGAGCCAAACCAACCCAAACCCATCCACGTCACACCAAGCCTATCCCAACCCCTCATCCTCGATCTGTCTTATTCCAGCTTTCACTTTAGCTAACAACGTCGCCCTAGTGAATAATTCGTTCCATCTGACCTCACCCAACCTGGCATGACCTAACCTAACACCAGCCCACCTCACTCCAGCCCAGCACGAGTCAGGTAAGTGTTTTAAGTGTTGTCAGGCCGATCCTACTCCTCTTGGGCACGATGACGCCTTTTGTGTTTTGCTGCAAGACCATCAGATTTACCCAGGCAGTGGCGTGGCGAGATTTGGTAACGCTCGGGGCGAATACATACATAAAGCTACATATATAATGCATATAGATGCCGATGAGAGACGTCCTCATGTGGTCGCACCGATATTACCAAGCGGCTCATCTGATGGTCATAAAAGTGTCTCTCAACTACTTCCCTATCCCTCGGGGAGAGAGAGAGAGATCACCAGATTCAAAAGGTTAAGGAAACTGACTGCGAGATCGTCAGCCTGGCTCAACACATCTGTTAACTCTGTGATACACCAAAGGGGATACTGCTCGCCACAATTATGGGGTCACCTTTACATTACCCGAGTGTAATGATGTCCTGACCGATGCTAATGAGGGCTTGGCTTGAATAATTATATGCCGCTCTCAAGGTATCTGTAATCAATGGATGATGCTGATGGCGTACTTGTCAGCCTCTCGTATCTAACATCACTGGTCCGGCTTTCTCTATAATTAAGGGTATTTATGTGGCCGCTAATAAAGATGTTTTGGATGCCGATGTGTGTAGTTCTTTATGTCAAGCGATGTTAATGAGGACTGTCATTATGGAGTTCCACAGCTTTATTAAGTGTGGTATCTGCGGGGGTAGAGTGGGCTAAAGGGGGAAAATCCAGTCCTCAGAGCTGTTCATGATGAGGCCCAGATCCGGCATTGTGCAGGTGGTAGCTACGTGAGTCCAATTAGCCTCACCACACTTTTCACTGGTACTAGACACGCCGTAGCATCCCTTCCTTACTTGTTTATTGTACACAGAACACCTTGATATTCTACTGTGCGCTGCTTATATCTTTTTGATGGCCAGATCCGGCACTGCGCCGGTGAAAGGTGAAAGATTCCAATTAGCCCCTCCACACCTCTCATTAGTATTGAAGAGAACTGCACTTCTTCCTTAGCTACTTATTGGCCATGTTACACCTTGATATTCTCTTTAATGTTGTTTATGTAGTTTTAGTATCGACATGGTTTAGATCAGTAACATACAAGAGGATATTAAAGTGCTAAATAAATCGCTGACAGGGAGGTGTCACGAAGTCTCCCATGACATCATGAATACGGCTTTATGCCTCACCTAAACCCCTTCAAGTCGAGAACATCTTTATTGCAGTATTCTTTCTGCTACCATGCGATTTGTTTTTATATTTAGCGTAGACGAGCACCCCAATACGAATGAATTAATA
>JAGKTI010008835.1:13627-32491 GCA_018397915.1 Birgus latro
CACACACACACACACACACACACACACACACACACACACACACACACCAAGCGGAACCCTACCCTATCCCTCCTACCTCCGCCTTCAGGACACACACACACACACACATGCCGCAACACTCTCTCTCTCTCTCTCTCTTTCTCTCACGGCAACCCAAGCCCTGGCATTTTGCGGCGCGAGGAGTATCTCAGAGGGAGGGTAGGATATCTGTGGTGGCGGCGGCTTCGTCAGTGTCTCGCGCCACGGAAATATTTTAAAAGGGTGGGTAGGTAAAAATACGAGGTCGGCCATACGATATCCTACACGCCTTGCTCCTTCCTTCATGATAAAAGGCTGGCTTGGTGAATGTTTGTTGCTGCTGTTTTACTGTGTTTGCTTGCTGTCTGATGGTGTTTAAGTGTTTGATGTTTAACGGCCTGTTGCTGTTTGGAGGTTTTATTGTTTAAGTGCTGTTGGGTGATGTTTTATTCAGCATGGTTGCTGTTTATTGCTGTTTTATTCTGTATGCCTCCTGTCCGGTGCTGTTAAATTGGCTGGTTGTTGTTTGATGGTATTCTTTTCTTCGGTTGCTGTCTGATCCTGTTTTATTCTAGCTGTTTTATGCTGATTCATTTAGCCTTCATAACCCCTGACTTTACTCCCTGGACCTGAGTTTATGGACTTCGTGTGGTTGGCAGGGGCGCCCACTATCCACTCCCTTGATGTAGTGCTACCTTCATGTGGGTCTACAGTGAGTGACGGGCCAAATGGTTTCTGCAGGCCAGTAAACCATTTATTATGTAGGCTGGTAACCATAATGCAAAAAATGGACGCCTGGCGGTCTAGTGGGTTACAGCACTACAACCTGATGTGACCCAAACGATTTTAAACCCTAGGGGTGGCTGGGATTTAACATCATCATCATCTCGCCTCTTCTTTTTACCCTGCAGGTGAAGTGAGGTGAGGTTGGAGTTTATCGTTCACATAATACAGCTCATGGGCGAGGGAAAGGGTACTCTCGTTCTTCTATCTATCTATCTATCTATTGCCAGACGCCTGGACTAAATAGCCTAATCGCGAGGCCCTACGTTCCATATAATGAATGAGTGGGTGATAAAGAGATAGACAGGAAGCAGCTAATTTCTGAACGTTGCCTTTGATTCCTTGCTCTTCAGCGTGAAAAGTGAGAAATGTTGCAGTGCGGGATGTAGCTTACAATATAACCTATGGCAGGCGAATACACCAAAAGGGCGCCATGTAATACACTCCATTTCTTTATCTTTCTATCTATGGCCAGACGCCATAATTCTCGGAAGTGGTGACTACAGACAAACCGCCTACATGTCATTCCTCTGCCACCAGCCTGCCCTCTCTCCCACTGACACGCCCCTCACTCATATACCTCCGCACCATTTCATCCTCGATCTCCTTTCCCTCCCTGGTGCTTGGTATATGTGACCAGAAAATTACTCCGAAATAATACAACAGAAAGACTCAGTTCCGAAGCGTAATACCATTCTCGGAATTTTATAGGAATACATAGTATATTATTATTATTATTATTACTGTTATTATTACTATCATCATCTAATCCAGTGTTGCCCCATGAGGGGAGTAGGAGTCCGGGGCTAGGCAAATTGGTCACTGACAGCAAAATCATGTTTGTTCTCTTATCTATTACTGTATTTCTGTATATGACTTTATTACTGTATTCCGTGTATAAAACTGTTTTAGGGGAACGATGTACGATGTACCCACACTAAGGGCGAGAGGGGGGGGGAGCCGCCCCCCTCATCAGCCCCTGGTGTTGTTTCTTTGTGATTCCTTATGCCTTGATTTTTTTTTTTTTTTACTTGAATCACTGTGCACTGATTTCCTGGCCTTGATTTCTTGTCGTGATTCCTTCCACTAAAATACCTTAACCTTGACTCACTGTACCTGGACTGGGTACCCTAGCTCTGAACCCCTATACTCCTGATGGAGCAATAAAGAACAAACAACAGAAAGATACACACTTTATTCTGGCCCTTGACTGACTCATGTCAGACTTACTAATCTTCTGTTGTCATCTTTATTTGGTGGTCGCTGCTTTGAGCGAGGATGATCAGCGCAGCTGGGAGGCAAAAACACACTTTGAACTTCAAGCAAACTGATCCACCAGAGACAGAGCCAATGCTATTATGCACATATGCGGTGTGTCCCTCAATGAAAGTTTTTTTTTTTCTTTCTTTCTTTCTTTTCACAACTTATCAGACGTGTCCGTCCTTCACTGTGTTGAACTCCTTCAGAACGATGACGTCTTTTTGTAGTTTATTTTTGCCGTTACCAGACGATTTTATTCAGTTTAGTAGAGTCCGCTGGTAATGAAACGGTTACTGAAAGCCGTGTCTAATCCCTCCAGTTCCAAAAGACCAATTCTAAGCTGAATAAAATCCCCAGGACATAACAAGAACAAAACTTATATGTTCTTGATTCTCCGCCTTTGATATCCCGGCCTTCCTTCCCTGGCTTTGCTTCTCTCACCCCTGCACCACGGGGGGTAGCGCCTGAGCTGAATAAAATCATTCGGGGGTACAGGGAACGGAATAGAAATGGGGTCCTCGCTCTGGGGGCAGCAGGAATTAAATACAAATGTTGTCATCGAACTGGAGGTAATGTTTGGGGTGGGGCTGAATTCTCTCTCTCTCATTATCTCAGGTCCTGCATTCTTCCACTAGTCGCTATCTCTCACATGACTGATTCTTCTTGTCGTACCTTCAACTATCTCAAGCCTTATTTTCTTTTACAAATATCTAGAACTTGTTTTTCTTTTACTTCTTCTGGTGAGAGAGTAACTACCAAAAGATACACATAAATCCACCAGACACCACAACAACCATCGTAGTACGAGTGCGTGTTCTGTTCGGCTGCTGATTCACTCCTGTAAGTTTTTGCTACTTTATGAAGTCACACCACACCACACCACACCACACCACACTACACTACACCACACAACATAAACCCCCCCCCACTCACACCACACAACACAGAACCCCCCCCCCCCCCCACTCACACCATACCACAACAGAATCACCCTCCCACACCACACCACATCAAAGCCATGAACCAATGGACCTTCAACCTTCCGCGTCTAGTCCTTTTGTACTTATTTTTCCTATTTAAGGATGCCGCAGTGAAATGCGAGGCTGCACATAGTCTTCATCAACACCTTCATT
Source organism: Birgus latro (assembly GCA_018397915.1). Taxonomy (NCBI): domain Eukaryota; kingdom Metazoa; phylum Arthropoda; class Malacostraca; order Decapoda; family Coenobitidae; genus Birgus; species Birgus latro. The sequence goes on from JAGKTI010008835.1 coordinate 16,822, forward strand.
ACTAGAGATCCTTCCAAAGGGAATATTTTGATTTGGTGGTGGCCTGATTAAATTTAAGCAATGACGTCTGACTGAATGGGTTAATCACAGTTTCAGTTAGCAACTATCATTACATGAACATCGTGTACAATATCTTGAGAGCTTTCAATGACAACGAACACAAATTAGGAAAATAGCATATTTTTGTATGTTGAAAAAAAAAGTCACAGTTGTACCCATATTCCTTTTTAAAAAGGACACTGGGAGAACAAGTAGATATAATCGCACAAAGTTGGTCTCCTAATATCAGGTGCGAATGGAACTACAGTCCCGACATAATACACGGATAAACAGTCAAATTAACAAACTAACAAATTGAAGTGCTTCATATGAGCCGTCAGACCGCAGTTAAAAACAGGTCTGCAGCCATTTAGTATACTTCTCTGGTGTGCGTGTGAGGAACATGTAAAGTCCCGTTGATTTCAGAGGGAATGTATTATCTGTTAGCCCCGTCTAGAAGCCTCATCACTGGCTAAGCAAAATATTATGACATGATTACAAGTACAGAATTGTAAAAATGAGCAATCTTCACACTAAGATAACATTTGAAGGAGAACAAAGTATATTGTATTCTCGCAACTTTCTCTTGAACAATACGACAAAAAAAATAATCAGAAAGACTAACAGCAGTGTTAAAATGCATAAAATTGCATTCCAGACTGTAGAGCAGTGCACACGTGTCCCAACTGTTGAACATTACTTACTAATATTAAGGCTATTTTTTATATTCCTTTAATCAAAGACATTAGCCCTTTAACTGAGTGGCTGTGGAGGCTGTAATGAAGTGTATGAACATAATCCATACAGAAAGACAGCGGTACCTCTCAACACAAAAGACATAAGTAAGTGCCTGTGAAATATACTTGTGGCTCCTGACACCGTACTTACCTTTCATCCGCGGTACTGCCTGTCGGGGGTGTAGCGTGCATCCACCCATCCGTATCCGGGATGCCTGCACAGTCCTGGCCTTAGACTGCACCGCCTCACCTACTGTGTTTTTCTAGACGTTGCCGATGTTGCCTTTATCTGAAATACAAGTTCGGGGAATACAGAAATCAGAATTAGGCTTTTTACTTTTTTTTTTTTATATATACTTTAGCTGCGCCCAAATTTTGTTCTGTTATTAGCTTATTTTACGTAGCTGAATGGTAGGATTATTTTTTTATTTTTTTATTTTTTTTTTTTACCTTAGCTGGGCCCAGATTTTTTCAGTTACTAGCTTATTTTACGTAGCTGAGAGGCAGGAAGAGAACACAACGGCTTTATACATTATCCACGGCACTTCTTCGTGACTTGTACCATATCTTAGTGTTAAATTAATGTTATAGCTATGCATTCATGATGAAGAGACTGCAATTTTATGCCAAGTTAAGTAAAAACAGTATAGGATCTTATAATCTTTAACTTGAATTAAGTAAAGGCATGTACCACGTTTGTTTAGTCCATCTGAAGGAAGCTTCTGGCAGCTACTTGGACACAGTAAAAAAAAAAAAAATAGATATCAGGAATACAGTAAATAGTGCACTTTTGTCCCTAATTTTATCGACTTCAGTCAAAGTGGGTTGGTAGGCTTGGTGAAACAGTGGTAATGGAGACAGAGTGGCTGCAGTCCTCCACTCCGTCTCCTACCCCGATATGGGTACGACCCACTGCAATGGGACTGAACCTACCCTGGAAAACCATCACTGTCTTCTTCGTGACCGACCGTAGGAAAATCGTGACTTACGGCAATGCAAATCGTGACTTACGGCAATGAAGACCGTGTTCTCCCGGAAGGGGGGAAAAAAATCGAGAGCAAGGAAATCAGCGTCTCAGCGGCGTGACGGTCGGCGAACCATCATTGTCCTCTGGCGAGCCACCTACGAAATTTTTCCCTGTGATGCATCGGACTAGGGGTAAAATAATGAGCAGCGATGGTGCTGCTTCACAGCATTCCCAGTCAGCCTCTGATTATCATTTTTGCCTTCTGAGAGAGCGGGTTTGTGACAAGATATACAGTGGGGTAACCTTGTGCCTACCACTAACCATTAGATTACTCCTTCAGTGTACTGCTCGCCAGTTTCGCTAAGATGCTGGTTCTTTGAAGTCATCAGTTTGTCAACCGTACAAATAACCAGCGGAGGTGCGGCTTTAATGAAAATGTCGATTTAATGTGATGCGTCGTGTTCCTTGCTCTTACCCGCCACTCTTGGCTCAATGGCAATAATTGGCAATTATTACCGGTATTTTCTCTCCATGCACAAGCTGGTCCTGGGGCAACACCTGTTCCTGAGAACGTCATAATTTCCTTCTGTGCACGTGCTGGACAGATGAGTGAAAGAATGTCAACACTTTTGCTTCGTTCATTCGTCCATTTGTCTTTACCCCTTGACAGCAATATACGAACTTCGCACTGAATTCCTAGTAACGTCAGGTACCTCTGTTTAATGACGAGAAGCTCATTACAGCAAAATGGACAAAAATAATCTCCAATAATGTTGTGTCCAAGAATTAAGAATCTATTTATATTAATGCAGACTAATGCCAGACGATTTTATTCCTTTAAAGAGAACCCGCCTCAACGAAAAGATTAATGATATCAATCGAGAACATGAGCTGCTAAATACATCATTCACTTCAGCACGTAATATTACTTGTCATCAGTTTCACATAAGCAGATGCCTGGAAATTCTGTCATGTTTCAAGTCTTATAAGTTTTTATTGTATGCAGGATTCTAGCCAGACACGACAAAAGACCCACTAAATACTGCCATCAAGACTAAGCATACCTGCAATTCCTCATTACCTAAAATTTTTATGCGTATTCCTCTGTTACTGCTTGCAAATGTACTTTAATGGGTTTGCAATACAAGCCAAGAGCAGTGAACTACAGGTATGCACATGATCCATTAATATGCTTACATCTTTGTGGAAGGAAAGCTACTTGACCTCACTTCTGCACTGTTTATTTTTCAACTCAAAAGTATCACCATTTAGCTTATAATCTCGTTAATACGCCTATAATTAATTATCTCCGAACCTACTTCCCTAGTGCCTTAGTCCAGCCTTAGTCCAGCTCAAACCTTCCACTGCCATCTTCAGTCTAATTCAGTCCTTCTACTGTCGCTTTCAGTCTCATCAATTTCACATCTTCCACTGCCATTTTCAGTCGAATCCAACCCATGTACCGCCGTGATCACTCTAATTAATTTCAATGGTTCTCTTGTCATTTTCTGTCTCAATCCTTCCACTACCATTTTCAGTTTAATTCATCTCAAGCCATCAATGTGCCATTTTCAGTGAAATTCAAGCCTTTTATTGCCATTTTCAATGCAGTTCAACCCTTCCACTGCTATTTTCAGTCTCCTTCAATTCCCATTTTTCGGTCTAATTCAACCCTTCCCCTGCCATTATCGGTCCAACTCAGTACCATTCCAATCAGCTGACTTCCTCTCCCCCCCCCCCTCCACCCCGCCAATTCCTCTTGCATCAATAAAATCAAAGACAAGGACCACGACCCTACCGCCCACATCCTGGACGCAATCCTGCCTCCCATAAAAACTCGCACCAATTTCTTGTGATTTGTGGGAGAAATGTCTTAGCTGCTTCACTCCCATCACGGATTGTATTTTGGTTGACTCCTGTTCCCTCCAGGACAATTTTCTTAAGTTTTGTAGTACTCGTAGTAGCAGTAGTGGTGGTGGTGGTGGTTGCAACCCAAAGTTCACCTTAACGTGAACCCGGTGGACTGCAGACCGAAGTTTCCCTTCAACAGGAGGAGGGGGAGGCGTCTGTCTTGGAGTGACGTACAATCCCCTTCAGCACGAGACCCAAATTGAAAAAAAATCGTCATAAAATAGTACAGTAATATGGAAAAAAAAAAAAAAAAGTTAGGCAGAAACAGGAATAAAGTAATAATGATTAAAAAAAAAAAAAAGTGACGCCACCCGGATTCACAGATTTTAGTCGCCTTGAGAGAGAACGCAGACGCACACCGTAATTGGCACCCCCGTTTTGAGCCGCTGTGTATGCTGTATTTACCATTATCATTAGTAAGAAATGTCGGGTATTATTACTGTATTACTTTCGTCTTTGGGCTGGGGGGAGAAGGCCAATTTATTGAATCTCGGCTACTGATTATACTCTGCACTACACGGGAAAAACGCTGGAAAGTCAATGTTTCCAGCAGTCACAGAATAATAAAAAAATAAAAGTAATATTAATGATGATGATGATAACGGTAATACACTACTACTACTACTACTACTACTACTACTAATAATAATAATAATAATAATAATAATATCATCATCATCATCATCTCATCATCATCATCTAACCATCATCATCATCATCCTAGGCCTGCTATCAGCTATATGGGGGTAAGCAACAGCCAAAACCTTTAAAAACAAAAAGAGAAAGTGACAATGCTATTTAGCAAGTGCTCAGATGGTCTTGAAATTTATAAGGTACTGTTGTTTGTTCAGAAAATACACACAAGAGAAAGCAAGATGACGCGAAATTAGTCACCCTTCATACACTGTTTTTATTTTATTGGCCTAGAATTGCCATCTGTCCATTTCGATTTCTGAGTTGTAATAAGAGAGTAACCCTAGAAAACAATGCAAGACACAGAAGTGCTACGGAAGTGTTATGGATACGATGTTGTACGGCAGTATATATTACCTTATTCTGGGTCATGGGACATAAGCAGCAGAAGGAAGAATATCTGAACCACGTTAAAAGGATGGAAGAATACCAGCACTGATCTGAATATTAACACCTCGCTTCACCATCACATCACTGCAGGGTTTTCTGGGCTGAGTCAAATCGTCTGGCGTTAAAACCCGTGAAAGAGGCGGCGGAGGGAGAGGTTGGGTGAGCCAAAGTAACAATACGAGACTTCGGCTGGCTGTGTCGTGGGCCACCGAGTTTTTCAGGCACCCCTTCCGTACTATATTATTTTCACCTTATGCTGGGCCTGATTTGTGTCCTTTTCCAGTTTATTTCATGTATCTGAATGCAGGAAAAAGACAAGGCAATAGTTCTACACCCTTTCCGTAGCACTTCTTCGTGACTAGCATCATATTCTGATGTTAATCCTTCTAGTGTTAATAACATTATTACTGGCACACTGAACACTTAAAAAACATCTCGATAGGTTACCTCAAAGGATGATTTTAGCAAAAGGCGGTGTGAGTATCGCGATTTTTTTTTTTTAATGAGGATGATTGTTACAAAAACTGTCAGAAAACGTTTAGTGTGATGAAGAGTGCGACTGTTGCGAGTCATTCATCGCGGTGCATGGTGATAGGGTAGTGTGAGGGAGTGTTGGTTGGTTGGGCAGGGCAGGGCAGGGCAGGGCAGGGTTTTGAGGCAGGTAGAGGGTGATTCACATTCATATGGTAATGCAAGGCGGAGATTCGCTCACCCACGGCGTCTCCAGCCACGGCCACCGTCAGTTACCAAGGGACCTCTATTGCCCCACCCCTCCCTAACCCACCCTTTACCCTCCCATACACCTCTGCCTACCCTACCCTACCCATCACCCTGCCCCCTCCCTTCACTTATGCTGTCCCACCTCCTCACTCCAACCCTTCACCCTACCTCCTCCCGTTACCACCCTACCACTTCTCCTCTCATGCTATCCTTATTCCTCAACTCAGAGAATTCGATAGTCATAATAATCACTAAAACAAAACAACCTCAACAGAACCACTATGTCTCCTGGGGTTTCCTTCCCTCTGTGTTCAGCTGTACACTCCCTTACCCCACTCTATCCCTCACCTCACTTCACCCCTATTGTCCCATCCTTTCCCCACTGACTTCTTGTGCATCTCACCCCTTACCTCCCTGCATCTGTGCTTCCCTATCCTTCCCTGTCTCACCCAGCCACCCTGCTTTACCCTACCCCTTCCTCTATCTTCTATCCTCATCCAACCCCCTCAAACTACCCCCTTACAAACCCCTCACCTCTGCTGCACCACCCCTCTTCACCTCACCCTTCCTGTCTGTTCACCTCTCCACCTCTTCCCCCCCCCCCCCCCCCCCCCCCTTCATGCCTGTTCCCCTCTCCCCCTCTCCCCCCCCCCCCATTTCTCTCTCTCTCTCACACATCCCACCACCGCATCACTCTTCACCCTACCGTCTCACCGCCCTTCACCTCCTTCGTTTCCGTCTCCACCCTTTTCTTGCCGGCCTCCCTCACCTTATGTCTACGCCTCCTTTACTGCCTCCTCCTCTCCATCCCTCCCCCATCGATATCTACTCTCCCACTCTCCCTTCCCCCCTCCCCATCTTCCCTCGTCTATATGTTTATACTTCCTCCCGACTCTTCATGCCACCATTTCCTCTCATCCTCTTTCACTCTCTTGCCTCCTCTCTCATTGGTCTAACGCTCCGCCCTCTTCTTTCCCTCCCGTGCCTGCCTATTTCCATATATGCCTACCCTTCTTTTATATTATATGTCTCACTGCTTTCATATCTGGCTGCCTATCTCCAAATCTGCCTACATGCCTTCCAAACTGGCCTACCTGTCTTCCATATTTGCCTATCTGCCTTTATAATATGCCTGACTGCCTCTCATATCTGCCTGCCTACCTCCACAACTGCCTAACTGCCTTCAATATCGATCTACCTGCCTTCCACATCCGTCTACCAAAAACCTAAGATCGTGAGAGATATCGTGATGGATGATTACAGGGTTCAGTCTGTTGTTGCTTCTGTGGATGAAGTTTATACAATATAAGAATAATGTCACTGTTTTTGTAGCCGTAAAGTTCCAAACGCGTTTCGAGCGCTAGTGAATTTGATTGGAAAAATGGGTGCTTTTAAGAAACAGAAGACCAGATTATTATTATTATTATTATTTTCATCATCATCAATACTGATGTGTTGTTACTGTTGTTATCATCTGCCTTCATATCTGCCTACCTGCCTGCCACTGTCAGGTACAGGTGCGGACTAATGATAAAGCGACAATGGTATCAGATGTGGATAAGTGGGAGGAGGGTTCTACCATTTTCCCACCCACCCTAATCTGCCAGAAATGACGCAGTTCTTGTGCGCCCGAGTTAATGTCTCTTGTTTCTTTTGCCCACATCTGTTCCTTCCTGCCTTACTTCCCTTTACTCCCCCCCCCCTCCCCTCAGTACAATGATGTGTCTTTAAAAATCTTGTTGGCACCACGCGATTTTAAACTGAGATTAGGCGTGTAAGAATCCAGGATTACGAGGACTTGAAGAATGTGTGAATGAGAGTCTAGCCCATTTTATCGGGCATGTTGCAGACTGTTCTTCCCCTTTCGTAATTCCTCTTTCCTTGATCTGGATCCTACTTCACCCATCCTTAGGTGAGATGAGAACCATGATGATGATTATGATGATTAATGGGGGCAAACCTCCTTCTTGCTCTTCACTTTTCCTTCAGTTTTTTTTTTTAATGTCCGACTCTGGGCATAAGCTTCGCAGCCTGCTATCAAGGCCCAGCAGTCCTTCTACATACCATACACCTCTACATGTCACCACTTCGGCGCCAACACCCACCGTCCATATTGAATACAGGCTAGGGCTGTCTCACACAGGACTGGTGTATTGGTATTTGCGGGGGTATTTTTACGACATGTCGGCGGGTCTTATGGTAGATCAGTAAAGCCTGATTTAACAAAATTCAAATCCTCAAACTGTTCCCTGTCCCAGCGAGGAGTTGAACCTGGGTCCGTTAGGACTGCAAGCCAACTCTCTACCGATCGAGCCACCGCCTCCCCCCAAAAAAAACTCTTCCCTTTATTTTTTATTTCATTTTCCCTTCCCTCTCTGACCTATTCCAGTTTTTGGTTCATCCATCTTTATCTATTCCTCGTTTCTTCCTTCAGTTCCCTGTCTGCCTCTTTCATTTCTTTTACGTCTGTTCCCACCCTCTCTCCCTTTCCTTCTCTACTCCTTAATTCATTTCGTTCCTATTGTCCTTCCCAAATTCCCAACCCTTCCCTCCCCATCCCTGCCTCTTCCTTTTCCTTCCTCCCTCCCCCCTTTCCTCTCCTCCTTTCCCTACCCCTCTTAATTTGCCCTTCCTTGCTCTACCTCTTGCCCTTCCCTCCCTGCCCATTTCACTGTCCTGGCTGTTTCCATTCTACTTCTCTCCCTTCCTTCCCACCAACTCTGTTCTCTTTTCTTTCGTTCTTCTTGCCTTCCTTCTCTTTTTCCCTCCGTCCTTCCATCTCGCTGCACGTACTTCCTACCACTCCATTGATTTGCCCCTCTCCAATCACTGAAAACCTTTCCTTATGCTCACATCTGCACTCCCTTAACATCCCAACCATAAACATAAATCCACTACTTCCTCACTCACAGATACATTCACTTTACTCACTCACACTCATTCACTTCACCTTTCACCATCACCCAACCCTACCCACCAACACGCATTAACATCATACCCATTTCACTCCACATCTCACTTACACCCATCCCTTATCCACCCACCTATATACCAACTTACACTTTACCCATCTATACGATTCATCTGCACCCACCCCAACCCACCTACACCCTACACCATATACACCTACATTCACTAGTACGAACCTACTTATTCGCTGTACTTCTCCGCTACACCCATCCCCTATCCAAACGCCTATACAACCAATCATATCACAGCCACCTACTCATTGTTTGACACACCTGCATCTACCTTCCAACCCACTTACACGCACTCACACCATACTCTTTTACATTCACTACTACCAACCTACCTACTCACTGTACTACTCACCTACACCCATCCCTACCAACCTACCTACCCACTACACCACTCACCTACACCTACCCCTGTCCACCCACTACTACCATATCCACCTACTGCCTACTCGCCCTTCTAGCCAGCCTACACGAGCAACATTCCTCCCCGTCTCACACCCAACCAGCACACCCCCTGCCTCGTCCAATCTCCTCCCTACCCATTCACCCCTCTACCCTGCCTACTAGCCCTGCCTCGTCCAATCTACCCATTCACCCCTCTACCCTGCCTACCAGCCCCTGTCCCCTCTCTCTATATCTACTTCACTACATTCTTTCATTCTTCCTCCTCTTGCACCCTATTTTACACTCTCACACATCACTCACCTCCCTACCTTCACGCCACCACTCTCTGCACTCATATCCATTCCTTGTCTCCCTATTTCATTCTTTCACTACTTCTGCTATTAAACTGGTGAACGCCACAGTATTTAAACCGTCTACTCATCACCCACTTCCCTGAAATCTTGATACCTCTCCTTGTATTCATACCAGCATTCTCGTCTCGAACACTCTTTACCCAACCTTACTCAATTCTTTCACTACTACTGGAGATCCTTTGGTGCGCTAGACTGTATTTTTCATTCAGACGAGCACCCACTCTCCACCCGTGTTGGCACTCTGCACTCTTACACACACGATTCCCCACTCTCTTTTATACTGTTTGCGCTCGGACACTCCGCTTTGCACCGTCTGTGTTATGTTAGCAATATTGTTCGCATTCCTTTTTCCTGTAAGCACTTCTCACTCCTATTAGCGGTGACTAATTATTGTGTACAGTCTCATTCACACATCCCCAACACTTTTCTCACACCCTTTTCCTCACTTTCTTTCTCACATCTTTGTCTTCTCACAATCCACTCCTTTCACATCCTACCCCTCTTTTACTCCATCCCCGTCACTTCTTGACCCTCTCACACTCTATCCAGCTCACCTCCCTACCCTCTCACATCCCTACCCTCTCACATCCCTACCCCCTCACATCCCAACCCTCTCACATTCCAACCTTCTCACATCCTAAGCCTTTCACATCCCAACCGTATCACATAAGATTATTTAACTCACATCACAATCCTCTCACACTCCCTCCACCTTTCTCACATTCCAACCCTCTCACTCTCCACACCCCTTTAGCATCACAACCCTCTCTCCCCCTCCGTCCCTCCCTCATCCTAATCCCCTCACACTCCCTCCATACCCCTTACCTCTGCTGCCACATCCCCCACAAGAGGAACATGAGTTAGGAACATGGGTGCGAGATCTGCAGGTGACGTAGATATGAGAGTGAGATCTGAAGTGTGAATGAGAGGCTGAGTGAGATCAGCTATAAGGACGAGTAAGAAAGTGTGGAAGTATTATCTGCTGTGAACGGAAGGCAGAGTGAGATGGGAGTTCGAGTAGGTAAGTGAGGAGTGTGAATGAGTGACTGTGTGTGTGTGTGTGTGTGTGTGTGTCACATTCATATACAGACAAAATCATAGGCGTGAGTGTATAAGCAAGAAATATTCAAGTAAGAGTGAAGGGCTGATGCTGTGGAGTGAAGTGACAGTGACATTGTTAGGGCCGATTCCGGTCAGTTCGTACTCGTCCTAGCGTCGTATTCTCATCTGCATAGGAGGCTTTCTAGCACCTTTTCCTTTGTGATTTATTTTATCTATTACACCTTCTCTTGTATGTCATTTGTATTATAACGACAAAGACGGCATATATAGCATACAAGAATGCATTAACGTAGTAGAGACAGGCATTAAGAGGAAGACGTGTTGGTAAGCCTTATATCCCCTTACCACATCCATCCTTTCGTGAACCCTTTCACTATGGCGGCATCATTTTGTACTGTTCTTGTTATCTTCACACGATTTTATTCAGGAGGAAGAAGATAATGAAGGCTAAGACATTTATATTGATTTTCCACATGCTGCGACTCACCGCCGTCATCATCAGCCAAGTTTAAAATAACGGCGTGAAAATTACTACTTTGTTTAGACTTAATGCAGTAGCAAGGAATGCAATTGTTCTTTTACATTGTGTTTTACCATGTCATTTGAACTCTAATCGAAGTAATAATTTTCACTTCTGTTGTTTCAGAATCCTGTGATGACTTGATAAGTCGAAACGTTTTGAAGAATAAATATGATTGTTTTAGCCCTGACTATCCCCTACCTCCTAAAATTAAGACTGCCGAAAAACAAGACAGTATCATATTTTATTCAATTCAGAAAGAGCTCTAGTAGTGAAAGGGTCAATGAAGGCTATATTGAACTCCTTCAGTGCCAAGTCTCCCTCAAGCTGCATAAAATCGTATGAAGTTAGCAGAACTATAATAAAGAGTGCGTCAAAAAGTGTACCACGGGATTAAATGGGCTAAGAATGAAACCAACCAAACATGATGGGTTTCACAATGGTTATTTGGCAGTCGTTCCGGTAATGTTCATGTATATAGGTTTGCGCGCTCACCAATCACGTGGCCACAGGTGAATAAGCAAGCCAAAACAGAGGAGTGAGGGTGCGTGATCAGCAGCTTAATTCTGGGGCTACACTGAATTTCGCTGAGCTCAGCAAAATCATCCTTGATAGACTGGAATAAAGTAAGAAATCTTTTATTCTCGGCCGAAAAAATCGTGGCAGCTTGTGCATGTCTAGGCGTCCTGGGGTTGTCTTGAACGCAGCGAAATCGCCCAATATTAACCGAAATATAATTCAAAGTAGAAAATTCGCAGCTACAGGGTACACAAAAAAGGGGCAAGCGAGTGTGGAAGCGGGTCTCAGACAGGGAAAAAAAAGCATGGAGAATCCAGGGGAAAATAACAGAACCCGCAGGAAATACCAATAAAGAACAACGAAGATTAGAGGAACGCAAAAAAAAAAAAAGTGAAAATGCAAGACTCAAAGAAAAATAAAGGTAAATACGAAACTGCGAGGATGAGAATACAAGAGTAGAGAGGAGTAAAATGCCCCGGTCAGAAGAAGAGATTGCTTGGGAAGACTTGAAGAGAAAGAAAGAGGAGAGGAGAGAAGAGGAAAGAAAAAAGGTCCGGTCAGAAGAAGAGATTGCTAAGGAGTTAATTACAAGGCAAAGGATGATAAAAGGAGAGGGTGAGGAGGAAGAGGGATGGGACCGGTGGGAAGGAGGGAGGCAGATAACGAGAGGCAACCACGGCCAACAGGAACTGCAGGAGGAGGAGGAAATATTCAAGAGTAGGCATGCATGAGGTGATCAGCGGCACAGAAACGCCATTTTGATTTTTAATTCTTGCCGCCACCAGACGACTTCATTCAGCCTTGGGAGGACGTCCGGGATTACAGGGGTTGCTCAAAGGAACTGGGATGGAGGAGACGTACAAGTGTTGGGCAGCCATACATGGAATGGTTATCACACTGGGAACATATGAAGCGGTCCTAGTATTACAATTTTCATATTATATTCCTACCACTTCCATATGATTTTAATGGGCCGCGTGAGTCATTGGAGCCTGAGTGTTAATGGATGGAACCGGTGAGGATGAACTATCTGTGTACGGCTGACATGGAGTGATTACCGGCCGAGGAACTGACGTCGACTCTAGTATTAACCATCTTCTGCCAAGGAATTTTTTACTCCGCTCGTGCGCCCACAGATTTTTATTCTGTCTACAGGGGATTATTCTGGAGAGGCTAGAGACAACCTTCTTTAACGCCTCACTATTAGGATGGAGTCCTAAGCTGAATTAGATCACCTAGTAATTGCTAGAACCAAATATATAAGACGTCCTCGGGGTGAATGGGAAGAAAAAAAAGATCGCCAAGATAAAACAAAGATCCCCCAGTTTCTGTGCCACATGTGAAACCCGAAATGACGCGGCATGCAGGCTAACTACAGCTACAGTACGTTTATTCTAACCTGACAAAGATCCCCAAGCCCTTTTAGTTTAATTGATGGCCAAGTGTAATCGCACTCGAGGGCCGATTTCATCAGTAAGCGAGAGGATCCATTCCCACCTCGCAACTAGACGTTCATCGAATATCACGCAAATACGACTCAAGCTGTTAGTGTGGCTCGGTTTCATCAACTGAAAACAAACAGACTATGATACTCACAACTGTTGCACAGATGATTGGCAGAAAATGTGGGCTTGCATACAACTTGGCCCTATCAGCTTAAGCAGGCGATCGTTAGTCTGAAAAAAAAAGTAGAAAGGAGTAAGAGGAGGGATGGTAGTGGGAGGAGGGGTGGGAAAAAAAAACACAACTAATGCTGAAATTTGGGGAGGGGAGCGAAGACGAGATGAAGAAATAGCTCCGGGACGAAAAGGGATGAGAAAGGTGAGGAGAATGAAACAGATGATGAGGGGAGATGGAAAGGGAAGAGCGAGACGAGAAGAATACGATAAGACAGAGCAAAGGATGAAAAGGGAAGACAAAACAAAGAAGATTACAACAAACGGTGAAAGATGTGGAAAGGAAGGAGGAGAATAGGATAAAAGAGAAGAAGTATGGGTGCAAGGCAGAGAAGAAGGTGGAAAGTCGGATTAAGAGTGAAAAGGAAGAAGGGGGAGACGGATTAGATGGAGTAAGAAGTGGAAAGAGATGAAGAAGAGAAGGATAATGTCAGGCAGAGTAAGGTACGGAAAGGGAGCAAAGAGAAAAGGAAGACACAAGAGATGAAATAATTGGGAAAGGAGGAGGGAGAACACGACAGCTGAAGTACGTGGTGGAGAGGGAGGATGGAAAGATGATGGAATAAAGTGGGCAAAAGATGGAAATAAAAATGAAAGAAGAGAAGGAGAGAAATGGAATGGGGTGGAAGGGGGGGGGGAGAGGAGGCGAATTAAACATATGCAGCAAAAGGTGGAAATGGAGAAGATAGGAGGATGGATTACAGAATACAAGATACAGTAAACGGGAGAATACGAAGTTATAAACAGGAGAAACTGGTGAGTTCAGTTTAGGATGGCGCAGGTGAATATGCAAGTGAAATTAAAGAAAGGCATAAATCGAGGAGAAACAAGGATGTGTCAGGTATCTTAAATTGTATTCCTGCTGCCACCAGACGATATAAATCAACCAACGACATTAGTAAGGGGTGGAATTAATGATGATTGTATTTAACTTCCATATTTCGAAAGTCTCTCCATGTGAGTAAAAATCCTCTGGTGATAAAAATTATAGAATATCCATTACGTCGGCGGAATGAAAGGGTTAAGAACATGTACTAAATCTGTTAAGATCGCGTACTAAACCCTCTCGTCAGCTGCCATCGTTTAGTTTCTGTGAGCCGCATACTAGGTGGGCCAACTCTACTGTGGGCAGCATACTAGGTGGCCAACTCTACCTGTTCTTTATATCTTTTCAATATCGACATAGTTTGATCCAGTACATACAAGAGGCTACTGAGGTGTAATGTGCAGAATAAATCGCTAAGGAAGAGGTGTTACGAAATCTCCAAAGCCACACAGAATACGACCCTTCCTGAGAATGGTGGACTTTCGCCCGCATTCTAGTGGAAGCCAAAAAATTCCTTACAACCTCCTCCTTTGCAATTTAATATTTTCTTTTATGTTATCCGACGTCTTTTATATATCGACATCGTTTGCAAAGACAATATACAAAGAACAATTTAACGTGCCATATTACTGTATACATGGCTCCTTGATGTCTACAATGACCCAGTGCAGTTTTCATCCATCTCCCTAATCATCATTTTCTCCTCCTTAACTTCCTCCCCACCATCACCACTACCACCACCATCATCACAAACGGCGTTCCCAGGGCCAGTGCTTCCCACCTGCATCATCATTCATACCACAACCACCCACCACCACTACCATCATTACCACCACCACCACCACCACCACCACCACCACCACCACCATCATCATCACCACCCTAATAACAATACGCGTACCCAGCCCATCACCATTCGCACCACGACATCTACAACTACTACCAGCACCATCACCACCATCATTACCACCACCATCATCATCATCATCCTAACAACCCTACGCGTTCCCAGTGCCAATGGTTTCTGTGGGCATCACCATTCCCTCCACGCTCCCAGTTCAGCGGCGGTTTGCATTTTACAGTACACGCCCATTAGTTGTTTGCAAGTGTGAAGGGACGGCGGGCACAGCATACATATGTACTCTATGTCACTTTTACTTAGTTAACAACAATGGATAATATATTCAAAGAAACGTTACGTCCTCTGAGTCATCACTTACAAGTTCTCTGCAGATAGCTTATACCTTCAAATTAACGTTCATCATCCAGTATATACTGATGCAATATATGAATTACGTAAATTACTTGAAAAATGTGCAGTTCGAGTTGATAAGTGCGAGTGAGTTTGATGTAGGCACGAAGTCTGAATTCAAAAGACCATACTACTGAGAGGGTGAAGGTGACTATACTAACGGGGGAAGTGGTGGTGTAGTAGACCCACCAGTGGGCTGGGGACAGTGGAATGGAAAATCCCATCTAGGCTATTGGAGGAGACAGTTTCAGGTTCTGAATTTCTATAACAAACGCTTTATTTATACTCTGTAAGGCTTCTCCGATAAGTCATAAAAACACCACTGTTACCATCACACCAGATATGAATGCTATGCCCGTACCACACACTCTCAAATTGAAGATGCTGGGTATCAGTGGTCAAGTGAAGGCCTGGGTACAGACTCTTGGATGATGTATGTGGTAAGTGGACTCCGGATCCTGAATTTAAGGTCCATGTTGGATGTTACGGTATATTAATGACAATCATAAACATAAATGCACCTCATGACCAGTGACTACATTTAATTCTGCACTGCTAGGCTAGTTTATTATGAAACTATTCACACACACACACACACACACACACACACACACACACACAC
>JAGKTI010008836.1:0-19229 GCA_018397915.1 Birgus latro
CCATCCTTACTCATCACACTGCCCAAGTACTTAAATTCACTCACATTCTCCATTTCCTTCCCATCCAATCTCACTGTACACTCACTGGCTTCACTTCTCTCAAAGACCATCACTTTACTCTTCCCCACATTCACCTTTAGATTCCGTTTCTTACACACTCTCCCAAACTCATCTACCAAGCCTTGCAGCTCCCCTTCGTCTTCACTCAACAACACAGTATCATCTGCAAACAACAGTACAGGGAGTTTCCAAACTCATCTATCTATCTATCTATTGCCAGACGCCTCAATCCCGAACGGGGTGGCCACAAACAAATCGCCTCCATGTCATTCTGTCCCCTGCCATTTCACCACCACGCTCCCAACATGCTTTGTGTTAATTATTTTAGTGCACTAGCTATGAAAAAGGTGAATGCCAGTGAATTTCATGTCTGGTCATAACCTAACCTAACTTAACCTAACCTAACCATTTTGTTAATCATAACTTCCTGCTTTTAATTTAATTTTTTCATGCATGGTTACCACTAGTATTGAAGTGCACCAGCTGTGAAAAAGGTGAATACCAATGATTTCCATGTCCTGTACCTAAACAAAACTGCCAACACAGTGAACAGCTGAGCCTAACTTACCTCAAATTCATTCTTTTGGGGTGAAATTTAAATTAATTCATGCTTTGTGTTAATTATTTTAGTGCACTAGCTGTGAAAAAGGTATTCGAATGCCTGTGAATTTCATGTCCGGTCATAACCTAACCTAACCTAACCATTTTTCTGGTAACAATATACATCATTTACTGTATTTGATGCTTTGTATCCAATAATTTAGTGCATAAAATGTGAGAAAAGATGATTTCCATGTCCGATACTTACTTATACTATGCTGGCAAGTTCTGAGCACCTATGCCTTACTCACCTCTAAATCATCATTTTTTGGTTAAAATTCAATTAATTCATGCTTTGTGTGCGTTATTTATGTGAAAAGGGACCTAAATAAGTGCTATACATGTCCGGTAGGAAGGTAGTTTTCTGATTTAGGTTAGGTTAGGGTCATGAATGACCGGTGCTGGAGCTTCAGGCCCAATATTCGGACAAGACCAATGTCCGGATTACGTCGGATAGTGGAGGGATTACTGCCTATATTGAAATGCATCCTCCAGTCTGACTAAATTTGGCCATATGAAATAAACTGAAAAGGGTTTGATCTTTGTCATGTTAGAACAAATGCAATGCAGTTCTGATGGAATGAACAGATGAAGATTAAGCAATGGAAGTTTTACAAAAGTGTATTAGTTTGAATGAGTACGGTGACATGATGGTAATTTTAGTTTCATTTATATTCACCGCTACTCCTTATCATTAATGGCAGTAAAAGACAATACTGTTCTACACACTTTCCACAGCACTTCTTATATATATTCTTGTCTCAAGCTATTGTTACAATTCAGCATTCAAGATGGAGAGGTGCTAATTTTGGACCAAGTTAAAAAGTTATTGGTAGAAAAAGATAACAATGTGGCTCTACAGTAAGACCTCACTATAACGGACTAATTGGGGCCC
Source organism: Birgus latro (assembly GCA_018397915.1). Classification (NCBI taxonomy): domain Eukaryota; kingdom Metazoa; phylum Arthropoda; class Malacostraca; order Decapoda; family Coenobitidae; genus Birgus; species Birgus latro. Next base: position 1,556 of record JAGKTI010008836.1, read on the forward strand.
AAACCATTCCGAAAAATGCGAGATTCTGATAAAAGCGACATCCAGACATTCCCCTGCTAATTTGGACTTTTTCCGATATATCAGACACTAGCTTAAAAGTCCGCACTAGCTAGCTCCTGCGGAGGGCTTAATTGAGTTCTTCAAATCACAAAATCCGTGGAACTTCAGTTGCGTTGAGTTCTTCAAATCACACTGTTTAAGCACCTCCTTTCTGATCGTCAGTATGGGTTCCGTCAGGGACACTTCACTGGCGATCTTCTCACCTACCTTTCAGACTCCTGGTCATCCTCCTTTCGGGACTTTGGCGAAAGCTTTGCCATTGCACTTGACATCTCAAAGGCTTTTGATCGAGTCTGGCATAAATCTTTAATTTCCAAACTGCCCTCCTATGGTTTCTATCCTTCCATCTGTGCCTTCATCTCTAGCTTCCTTTCTGGTCGTTCTATGGCTGCTGTTGTAGACGGCCATCTTTCTTCTCCTAGACCTGTCAACAGTGGTGTTCCTCAGGGCTCTGTCCTGTCACCAACTCTCTTCCTTTAATTCATCAGTGACCTTCTAAGCTGTACATCTAACACTATCCATTCATATGCTGATGATTCCATCCTTCACCTTTCCATTCGGTTTTCACAATGTCCATCTCAGCAGTTACTTCAACAAAAAAGGGATGAAGCTATGGCACACCTAATGTCTGACTTGGCTCGTATCTCTGATTGGGGTAAAAATAATCTTGTTATTTTTAATCCATCAAAAACTCAGTTCTTACATTTATCAACCCGACAAAATCTTCCTGAGGATTACCCACTAATGTTTAATAATGTCCAGCTCAGTCCTGCATCATCCTTGAACATGCTTGGGGTTTCATTCTCTTGGGATCTGTCTTGGAAAGAACATATTACATCTCTTGTGAAATCTGCTTCCAAGGGATTAGGTGTGCTAAGCCGATTCCATACTTTCTTTACCCCTGCACAGTTGTTGACCTTTTACACGGGTTTTATTCGCCCATGTATGGAGTACAACTCTCGTGTGGGGAGGCTCCCCACATGCAGCTCTTTCAATAGGGTTGAGTCAAAGGCTTTTCATCTCATTAACTCTCCTCCTCTTACTGATTCCCTTCAACCTTTGTCTCTTCGCCGCACTGTTGCATTTTTATCTCTCTTCTATCGTTACTTCAACGGCCACTGTTCCTCTGAACTGTCTGCTTGCATCCCTCCACCTCTGTGACGGGCACGTAGTACCCATCTAGCAACAAACTCTCATCCCTTTTCTGTCCAAGTCTCTAATGCAAGAGTTAACTGTTACTTCCAGTCCTTCATTTATGCAACTGGTCAACACTGGAACTGTCTTCCTTAGTCTGTGTTCCCTACTTCCTATGATCTCCAGTCTTTCAAGTGCAGTGTGTCGAGGCATCTCGAAATGAATGGATCTTGAATTTGGCTCTCTTTTGTATTGTTTTTGCTTTTTCTTGGAGGGAACAGTATGTGGGCCCATGGCCTTTGGTTCCTTCTTCCTTGCATTAAAAAAAAAAAAAAAAAAATCAATCCCAGGATCATCCTGATTCTAAAAAAGGTGTGTAGAGCAAGTGTGTCCCGAGGTAGAGGGGTTTCAGACACATGGATGGACAGACAGAATTTCACAAACTGTTCAAGCACCAGATTAAGGGCAGATTTTCAATCCCGGGATCATCCTGATTCCAAAAAGGTATAATATGTCTATGTAGAGCAAGTGTGTCCTGAGTTAGAGGGGTTTCAGACGGACGGACAGACAGAATTTGCCGTTTATTTATATAGATTAGTCTGGATTGCACCAATGGTGTTTAAACTGTTATCACCACCATTGCAGTACTGTACTGTGTTATACCTTCACTACATTAATCAAATGGTATAATAATACTGTACTGTACACTGTTAAACATGTCTTTTACTTGTCTTATTGTGGTGAACATAGCTGAAGTGGTCAGGCAGTCCGGACTGCTTCTGGCTTTATCGGACTTTTTCTGATATATAAGAGTGTAGTCCGATAGCTCCTCGAGTCCGATAAAAGCAAATTCTGGTCTACTGAAGTCCTTTATATCAAGGTTTTACTGTACATCCTTTCCATGGCCCTTCTTCATTACTTGTACCATACTTTAGTCTTAAGCTGCTGTTACAATTTAGCATTTGAGATGAAGAAATGGTAATTTTATGCCAAGTTAAAGATTAAAAAGTATAATCAGTTTCTCATTGTCCATTCTCTCCACATGACTTTATTTTTGCTACTGTCAGACAAATTGATTTAGGTAAGGGGAAATCTCTAATAAAGGGTTTACTGAAGATTATCAAAAATAGTGTTATGAGATCTCTCTCCTACACTGAATGATTATATGGTACAGTCAGGGACAATAGTGTTCTTACTATTTCACCTTCTGTGCTTCTTCCTTCCTCTACTGGCAAAAATTCCTAAACTGAGAGAGGCTTGGTAGCTTTCTTTTGTATCATTCGTACTGTATAAAGGCTCCAATGTGCTTGCGTGTGTCGGCCTTGGTTGTTGCTCAATCTTTAGCAGCCTCCCTATTCAGTTTCTCATCCCTGAGGTCACACTATATGACCTTGTCCTAGGTCTTTTTCGGTCTGCCTTTTGCAACCCTACCCCCAACGTTCATGCTTCTTACCTTCTGCGCCCAATTTTCATCCTCCATCCTCTCAACATACCCAGACCATCTCAATCTACTCATCGCAACAGTACACTCCAGTCCCATTCTTCCTCTCAACTCTTCAATCACCATTCTAGCCCCCCTCGGCCTTAGATTATTATCACTGACATGATGTGCATATGGTGTGAGGAATGCGGAAGGGGAAAGAATACTCGAGTTTGGGGAGGCTATGGACATGATTGTGTGCAACACACATTTTAGGAAAAGAACGAGCCGGTTGATTAAGTACGAATCTGGGGGAAATAGTATTCAGATAGATTATTTTCTGGTCAGGAGGGATGATAGATTAGTGAGGGATGTTAAAGTTATAGGAAGCGAGGAGTGTGTGCAGCAGCACAAACTGTTGATTTGTGACATGGTGCTTAAGGAACGAGTAATGAGAAGGAGGACATATGTACCTAGGAGGAAAATATGGAAGCTGGGAAACCAATCAGTAAGGGATGCCTTTTATAGTGAGATGAGGAGAGTGGTGGCTGAACAGGAAGCTGTAGATAGAGGCGTTAATGAACAGTACAGAGCCCATAAGAACAACATCTTGAGAGTTACCGATGCAATATGCGGTTGGACAAGAGGCCCACCAAGACATAAAGTAACTTGGTGGTGGGATGAGGTGTAGAAGCTGCAGTTAAGGAGAAAAGAAGGCTTTTCCGGGAATGGAAGAAGGGTGGTAACAGGGAGAAGTACTTGGCTGCTAAGTGCAGGGCTAGAAGAGAGGTATACAGGGCGAAGTCTGAGTCACAGAGACTTTTACTTGATAATCTAAATCATGGAGAAAGGAAAAATATGATTTTTAGGGTGGCAAATCAGGTGAAGAGGGATAATCGGGACATTGTAAGTGAGCAGTGTGTGAAGAATGATGAAGGAAGGGTAGTGGTGAACAGTGAGGATATTAAAGATGCATGGAGAGAGCATTATAGCCGGTTGTTGAATGAGGAGTTTGATTGGGATAGAGAAGGTTTGGAGCCAGCTGATCCAGTGTTTGGCCCTTGGCCTTTGATTGACACTGCTACTGTGAGTCAGGCAATAGGCAGGATGCAGGTGGGGAAGGCGGCAGGTGTGTCTGGGTTGACTGCCGAAATGTTGAAGGCCTCAGGAGATACTGGGGTGAGGTTAGTCACTGACCTGATAAATATGATTATATATGAGTGTGTTGTCCCAGATGATTGGCTGAAGAGTGTAATTGTAAATGTGTACAAAGGGAAGGGTGATGCCATGGAAAAGGGAAATTACAGAGGTATAAAGCTTTTAGATCAGATAATGAAAGTAATGGAGAGAGTTCTAGAAGGTATGATTAGAGAAAGAGTGAATATCGATGAGATGCAGTTTGGGTTTATGCCAGGCAGGGGGACCACTGATGCCATATTCATTGTTCGACAGCTTCAGGAAAAATATATTGGAAAGAAAAGGGAATTGTATTATGTTTTTGTTGATCTGGAAAAGGCTTTTGACAGAGTCCCTAGAGAGGTGGTGAAGTGGGCAATGAGAAAGCTAGGGTTGAAAGAGTGGCTGATTAGGGTGGTTATGGCCATGTACGTGGGTGCTCGCACCCAGGTAAGAGTGAATGGAGTTTTGAGTGATGAGTTTTCCATGAATGTTGGTCTGCATCAGGGGTCAGTTTTGAGTCCCTTGTTGTTTATCATGGTGCTTGAAGCCTCTCACGTGACTTCAGAGATGGACTCCCATGGGAGATGTTGTATGCTGATGATTTGGTGTTGATTGCAGAGAATGAACAGGAGGCAGAGGAAAGATTTAAGAAGTGGAGAGATGATATGGGGTACAAGGGCTTAAGGGTAAATGCAGATAAAACAAAAGTGATGATATCTAGGGTTGATGGCGGTACAATCAGAGGAGAGGGAGAGTGGCCATGTGCAGTTTGCCACAAGGGTGTGGGAAGTAATTCCATCTTGTGTAGTGTTTGTGATAAATGGGTGCACAAGAGATGTAGTGATATTAGAGGAAGACTGTGAGATGATGCTGATTTCATGTGTGCGGCGTGTCGGGGAGAGCCGGTGGAGATTGTTAGGCGTGAGAGGGTTGAACTTGCAGGTGTCTCTTGAGTGTGTGGAGGAGTTTTGTTATTTGGGAGACATGTTATGTGCCGGAGGTGGGGCTGGAGTTAGCTCGGTTGCTAGGGTGAGAAGTGGTTGGAAGAAGTTCAGGGAGCTGTTGCCTCTCCTGACATTGAGAGGACTCTCCTTACGTGCTAAGGGGTCATTGTATGCAGCATGTGTTAGGAGTGTGATGCTGTATGGTAGTGAGACCTGGGCAGTAAAGGAAGAGGATATTCGCAGGTTTAAACATACAGAAATGACAATGATTGGGTGGATGTGCAGTGCGTCCCTGCGTGCAAGGCCTGGGGGGGCTGGGTTTACGATGGAAGAGTTGAGAGGTAAGATGGGACTGGAGTGTATTGGTGTTGTGATGAGGAGAGGTAGGCTGAGGTGGTTTGGCCATGTGGAGAGGATGGGGGATGATAATTGGGTACAGAGGGTGAGAGGTGTTCATATTGGGGGAGGGGTAGACCGAGAAAGACATGGGGACGAGGTCATTAAGTGTGACTTAAGGGTTAAGGGACTGAACAGGGAGGCTGCCAGGGATCGAGCAGCGTGGAGAGCCGCCATTAGGTGACCAAGGCTGACGCATGCAAGCATGTTGGAGCCTTAAAAAACGAAATGAAGCGAAACGATGTCGGGGAGAAAAATGACACATACCCTAAGCATGGAGTAGATGTAGTGAAACAGTAAGTGAATGTTTGTCTATGACTGCAAATCTTCATGTGGTATGGAAGAAAAGAGTAAAGCAGTATATTGGTCAGAGAGAAGGAAGAGGAAGAAGAGTGTTTGAGAGTGTGATAGGTACAAGGATGTGAAGTAAATTAGACTGAAGGCAGATCCTGTCATGGCCATCCTCTGTTGGGGGGTTCCCAGCACATAGCAAGGTACTGAAGATGACGATGGTGAGTACAGTATAGTCAGCCAAAAAAGTCGCGTCTTCGTTCCGAACCCCATATATATTCGAACAGATAAGTTGAAGCAGCAGGGGTAGCTTCACAAGTCTTGCAACTGTGTCAGACCAGACGATGGTGGGGGTGGGTAGTTTGGAGGTGGAGATGAGGTACTGGAAGATGTGTGCTGTAGTTATGGTTGGCAGTGTAGTCTAGCAATACATCACAGAGTAAAGGTGCTAAATGTGATATTACACCTGATTTCTATCTACTGTATCCATCTATTGCCAGACGCCTCAATCCCGCACGGGGTGGCCACAAATAAATCGCCTCCACGTCGCTCTGTCTCCTGCTATTTCATTGCCCTGCTCCCAGCTCACACACCCCTCTCTCATATACCTCTCCACTCCATCCCTCCATCTCATCCTCGGCCTCCCCCTCCCTCTCCCCCCCTCCACCTCACATACACTCTCCTCATCAGTCTTTCATTCTCCATCCTCTCCACATGCCCAAACCATCTAAATGTGTTTCTCCTAAAGCTTCCTATCACATCCACATCCACACCACAATGCTCCTTCACTTTCTCATTTGTTAGTCTGTCTCTCCATGTGACTCCACATGCTTCTCTCAAATAACTCATTTCCACTGCTCTCACTCTTGACTTCTGTCCCTCCAACAGGGTCCAAGCTTCACTTCCATATGTTAGAGTTGGTATCAACTTCCGTGCTCACTTCCCTGTTTCTTATCACTGCCTTCAAGGAACCAGCAACCTTCCTTCCCTGCTGCACCCTTTCAAGCATTTCACCTTCTAGACTTCCATCCTTACTCATCACATTACCCAAGTACTTAAATGCACTCACATTCTCCATATCCTCCTCATCCAATCTCACTGTACATTCACTGACTTCACCTCTCTCTAAAACCATCACTTTACTCTTCCCTACATTCACCTTTAGATTCCATTTCTTACACACTCTCCCAAACTCATCTACCAAGTCCTGCAGCTCCCCTTCGTCTTCACTCAACAACACAGTATCATCTGCAAACAACAGTACGGGGAGTTTCCAAACATTGCCCTCGCTCACTGATTTAATACCTGTAAACAGTGAAATGTATCGACAACCTGAAATAATGCCTAGAACTTGTAGCCAAACACACGTTAGGGGAAATGACGAGGTGCTACCACGTCCCTTCCCCAACTTCCTGCCGCACCCCCTCCGCCAGGTATCAACTAGCCACATAACATCAGAATAAAGGACAAACAGCTATGTTCATATATATTATGTTTACCTTCTGAACATGACATTGCCACACACATGCAGTGCCTTCACAGTAATAACGAGAAAAGCATTTGTTTCCACAAGTAATTAGTGTTTCTGTAAATGGGTGAGGGAAACCTAGCCACAGATGTTACACAAGGTGATGGAACCAAGATACACACCCACCAGCATGTTGTCATATCTTCACAGTCATTCAGTTATCTATACTGGGCAACACGAAATAGAGGGGTGATTCATATCATCAATAATAAAAGCTGTTTGAAACTGTCATAATCATGACGTTTCATTAAATTCGAAACAATCGTTATGAAATGTATTCAACTGCTATTCCATTGTCTGAAGTATTCCAAATATCAAAGATGAACTAGATATGACAACCCATGTGGCAAAAACATCCTCCACTACCCCACCTCCACCCCCAAACCACTCACTTCCACCACCGTCTGGTCTGGCACAGTTGCCAGACTTGTGAAGCTATCCCTGCTGCTTCAACTGATCTCAGTGAATATTTACAGAGTTTGGAACGAAGACACCATTTTTTTGGCTGACTATACAGGATGGAAAAAAAAAAAAATGTCAATGAGCTGAAACAAATAGAACTGTCTAATGTTATTTTCAGGTGAGCAATATGTCCGGTGACATTTTAAACATTATTCTTGTTACCAATCGGCAGTTTTATTCTAGTTAGGGGAGATGTCTTCCAGTGAAAAGGAGAATGAAAGCTATTTCTAATCTTTCCAGTTCAAAAAGGTGAATAAAATCATCTGGTAACAGAAAGAACAAAATATAAAATACATCACTGGACTGACGGTGTTAAAGACTTAAGGAATGGTTGCTTTCTTAAACAGAAAACCCCCATTTATCCAACTAGGTTTTTAGACAGATATGTCAATCTTTTCATGAAGAGAAACAGTTATAGAAATTTACTAGATATGATGTAAAGACTGCAATTAGCCAGCTAGATTTCAAATGATAAAGTCATTTTTTTCTTTCACTTATCAGGAAGAAACACTTAGGCATTGAATATCTGCTTGACATGGTGTGTAAGAAAACTCTCAGTTGTTCAACTAGATTTGTGAGTGGAAAAAAAAATGATAATAATAATGCCTTCATTTCCCATGGAGAAACACTGAGTCACAAGAATCTCCTAGACTTAATGTAAAAAATAAATAAATAAATGAAAATAAAATAACAATGTATATTTCTTTTCCTTTTCCCTTCTTTTTGCAGGGTGAAACACTCAGTCACGGATATCTACTAGATATGCTGATCTTGCTGCCTCTCACGTTCATCTGGGCCTTCATTCCTAGTGACGGTATAGCAGCCATCACACACTGGTTCCTCAATAAGGGAGTCAATATCTTCCTCAAACTCCCCTACTCCAGGACTCTGGAAAATGAAGCAGACACGGTTGGACTGCGCCTGGCTGCCAAAGTAACCGAGAGATTTATGTGGCTACATGTTATCTGTTGCGTGATGTTACATCCTTCATCTTAAAACTGTTGCTGTGGCACCCATCTCATCTGGGTGTGAACCAAGTGGATGGCAGGCTGAAGTTGCCCTTGTCCTGCAGTATACCATCCTCCTTTTGGAGGGCAGGGAGGGAGTTAAGGGATATTTGTATAACCATGCAGGTCTGCTGCCTGCTCATGTAAATGCCATAATGAACATTTATAACTAAGGAATCTATATGGCTTTCTAATACATTGCATGCCTTTTGACTAAGGAATCCATATGGCTTGATGTTATATACAGCATGAGGCCATGCCTTTAGCCTGTAACTATGAAATCTGTATGTCTTTCTGTTGCATCTATTGTATAATGCCATAGCCATAAAACTGGGATCTACCAGGTGAAAGCATAAATGATTTTATCACACATTTCACCATTCATGCTGCTGACAGTTCCACTATTGGTTTCTGGATCCTACCTTACCCCATCCAAGGTCCAAATAAGAACAAGTCTGTGCACTTCAAATTCATGCACAGGGGAGGGGAGTGGAAAGATTCTGTCAAGTCACCGGGCAATGGGAGAAGAAAATGGTGCAGTATTATCGTGACATTTATTTACATCTTTTGCCTGATGATGCACATATGTATGTATGTAAAAAATGGGCAGAAAACCAATAAGTAAGGCTGTTGCAAGCACATTCAGCCATCCTTGATGCTGGTGCAGTTTTAGTGTGGGTGTAAGTGAAGGATAATGTAAATGATGATTAGGTTAAAACACCCAATTGTGGCTGGAGCATTACTGGTTTGGGAGATGCACTCTAGCCCCCACAGCTATCTGTTGTTTGACATCACGAGTCTCTCATCACAAAGCGGATCCGCCCTCATACGGAAGTGTGTTCATCATCATCATCAAGCATCAACCATCATCATCATCATCACCATGTGGAGGTGGAGGTAGCTAATTTGTATGCTTGACTTGGTTCCAAAAACATTAACCCCTTTCATCTAATATCATATTTTTCACTCTACTCTTGCTGTCTCTAGATAATTTTATTCAACCTTGGAAAGAGTTTGAACAGAAGAGATTTGATATACAGTAGCCTTTCTGAAGTTAAATAAAACTGTCTGGAGATAGCAAGAAAATAATATAAATTAGATCAGCAACTTAATGGGTTCCTGTTCCCCAGGCATGCTATGATGTGAGAGAGGCTAGTGCACTTTGGGGCAAAATAAGCATAGCAGAGCAGCAAGGAAAGCATAAGTTAATGGCCATGCAGGATGGCAGTACCAGTGAACTCCCTACATGGCTCTCCACACATCCTTCCAATACAGACAGACAATTCATGCTTGACTCTCAGATGGACCAAGCACTTGCTATCAGGGAAGCCAACAAGGTAACCTATACACTTTCCACTGTAACTGGCCTAAAACTGCCATCTCTCGATCTTGAATGCACAGCTATGACAACAGATTAACACTAGAATATGATGCTAGGTTCAATATTACAGAAGGATGTACAGCTTACACAGTAGTCTTTTACTGTCACTGAACTATGTAAAATGACCCGGAAAATGATGAAAACTTGGGCCAAGATTAGGTGAAAGAACTTTAACCTATCCTAAACAACATACAGACAGTCTTTGTTATATGTCAGGGATGTGTTCCTGTGTATCAACTTTTTTCCAATAATGAAATAGCTATATTAGATGTCCTCACAGTGATGATCCTTAAGATTTGGCTAAATAATGGTCAGAGTATGCATGCTGGAAATGCTAAATATCCACTAGATTAAACAGTCCTTAAGATTCTACTGAATAATGGCCAGAGTATACATGTTGAAAATACTAAATATCCATTAGATTATAAAATGTGTGTTATAACTCTTTCCTTCAATATCCCAACAGTGCCCAAAGCTGAGCAGCCCAGATCCAAGACTGGTGGTGAAGATGGCTCAGATGCAAGCGGAATCAGCTAAAGTTCAGCCTACTCCCATACCACCATTGAAAAAAGTGCCAAGTACTGCTGACAACAAATAACCTTTAAAAATTAGCAAGTTGTGTGCCTTAAAAATATCAGTGTTAACTTTAGGTAATAAGAAGTTTTTATTTCATGACAATACATTTTTAGTAAAAAAGAATACACATTGATCCATCCATCATCCAGTACTGTAATGTCACTCTTTAACAAGTGCATTGAGGTCAGGGCCCCTGCTTCCCAGTTCAGACAATTATTACAAGGTCCCCTGTTGCTACTGAGCATTACCTTTATGGAGCTGTTCTCTGTTGCACACAGGCAGATCAACAGTATGCCTTCGTGCTGTTTCATTTTATTTATAAAGGCTTCAAAATGCTTGCATGCACTGTCTTTGGTTACCTAATGGCGACTTTCCACACTGCTCAATCTCTAGCAGCCTCACTTTTCAGTCCCTTTTTCCTGAGCTCACACTCTGTGACTTTGTCTCAAGTTTTTTTCAGTCCGCCTCTTGCAACCTTATCCTCAATATTCTTACGTCTTACCTTCAACATTCAACTGTCATCCTCCATCCTCTCCTCTCTGCATGCTACACCCATACACTTTGTAAGTGCATGGTGGTTTGGTGAGTTCTTCCTCTTCTGTTTTTCTTTCCTTCATTCTTTTCTCTTCCTTCTGCCTATGGGTGAGTTTACACTCCCTCTTCTCTCTTTCTTTCCTTCATTCTCTCCTCTTCCTTCTGCCTACGGGTGAGTTGACACTCCCTCTTCTGTCTTTCTTTCCTTCATTCTTTCCTCTTCCTTCTGCCTGTGAGTGACTCTACACTGAGTGACAAGCCAAATGGTTTTCTTTACACCTGGAAACCATTTACCATGCAGGGTGGTAATCATATAACCAATTTATGGCACCTGGTGGTTTAGTGGGTAATTAAGACACTCCAATTTTATTAAGCCAGTGCAGGTTTATATCCAAAGGGCGGTTGGGGTTTGCTGTTCATGTAATGCCACTTGGGGATGAATGAGGCTGGTCACTCTCATCTTAAACGTCAGGACCAACTTGCCTAGACCAGGACTCCTATGCTCCTTGTGGGGCAGCATAGGATTGGATGATGGACGGATGGATGGAGGTACTGGAACCAGATGTAGCTCATAAAGGTCTCATTCTAAAGGGTGGTTGGGGTTTATTCATCACATAATGCTGCTAAAAGGCTAGCAATTGGACATGTCAAAACTATGGGTGAGTTGACACTCCCTCTTCTGTCTTTCTTTCCTTCATTCTTTCCCCTTCCTTCTGCCTGTGAATGACTTTACACTGAGTGACAAGCCAAATGGTTTTCTGTACACCTGGAAACCTCATGCCCCCCAAATTCCTGACACGGCAATAATGGGTTGGATGATGGATGGAGGGTGATAATATGATATACAGAGTCTATCTTTTCTTTTTTTAATGCAAGGAAGAAGGAACCAGACACCATGGGCCTGCATACTGTTCCTTCCAAGAAAAAACAAAAAACAATATGAAAGAGAGCCAAATTCAAGATCCATTCATTTCGAGATGCCTCGACACACTGCACTTGAAAGACTGGAGATCATAGGAAGTAGGGAATACTGACAGAGGAAGACAGTTCCAGAGTTGACCAGTTGCATAAATGAAGGACTGGGAGTAACGGTTAACTCTTGCATTAGAGAGTTGGACAGAAAAGGGATGAGAGTTTGTTGCTAGACGAGTACTACGTGCCCGTCGTAGAGGTGGAGGGATGCAAGCAGACAGTTCAGAGGAACAGTGACCGTTGAAGTAGCGACAGAAGAGAGATAAAGATGCAATAGTGCGGTGAAGAGACGGAGGTTGAAAGGAATCAGTAAAAGGAGGAGAGTTAATGAGACGAAAAGCCTTTGACTCCACCCTATTGAGAAGAGCTGCATGTGGGGAGATTCCCCACACATGAGAGTTGTAATCCACACATGGGCGAATAAAACCCGTGTACAAGGTCAACAACTGTGCAGGGGTAAAGAAAGTTCGGAGACGGCTTAGCACTATCCTAATGCAGAAGAACTTCCCTCATCCTCAGCAAGCGACATAAACATTCTTGGCATTTGATGCAGCAACCAGGTGTTACTCCCTCCCTCTGATAAACAATTATAAAGAGTGACGGCATTGTTCTCATGCTGCAGAATAAAAGAACAGGCCAGTCACTAATGCTCTAATTAAGATCATGATTACAGCCATGCAATTTGGCCTCATATACAGTAGGCGCGGAAAGCGTTGACGCCATCTTAAAAAAAGAAAACATTCTTGTGGTTAGCAAGGAGAAACAAATAAATTAACACTCACCATTGAATTTAGTATTTACTGGCATTCCCCTTCACCTTTATTATCTTCTTAAGGCGTCTGGGGAGACTGATGGCGTAGTTTTGCAGAACAGACGGACTAAAACTGCTCCATAGCTGCTTGACTGCAGCCTCAAGTTTAGGCAAAGATGATGTGCCGCTTCATGTGCGCCCATAAATTCTCAATGGGATTGATATCTGGGCTGTTTCTGGGCCAATCTCGAATAAAGGGAACCTCACAGTCTGTTAGCCACAGTTTCACTGACTTTGCAACATGTGCAGGGGCAGAATCTTGCATAAATACTCTTGCCTTGGTTTTATCAAAAGAGTCACTTAAAACATCACATAATAGCTCCAAATAATTGTTCTGGTTCACTTTTTCATTTGCAGGTAGAATTACCAACTCACCAACACCATAATATGTAAAGCAGCCCCAAGCCATGAGTGAGGCTGGGTATTTAACAAACTTGGAAGTGTACTTAGGATCCAGGAGGTCACTGCCTGGTTTGCGGTACACTCGTGATGAAGGGGTACCAGTGACAGTAAATGTTGACTCATCACTCCAAAGCACAATTTTCCATTGCTTCTCACTCCAGGCAAGATATTTCTTACAAAAATTTACTCTCTTTTTCTTCTGAAGTGCAGTTAGCAGTGGTTTTTTACGAGCACAAAAACTCCTGTAGCACAGATCATCATGCAACAGTTGCTGCACACTTCTGACAGACACATCTGCCAGCAACTGTGGGTTCTTTTCTTTTAAATCCCGTGCTGTTAGCCTTGGATCCTTGCTAACTTGCCTAAGATCAGCTGACGGGTCCTGAAGGTTGTCTTACGAGGTCTCCCAGGCTTGGGAAGTGGAGTGGGAGGAATGGCCTCCCCACTGTCCTTGAACTGCTTCACCAGTCTCTGCACTGTCCTCAGTCTAACACCATCTGATTTGCAATAAATGGGAGTTTTTAGCCAGCTTTGTATAAAGTAATCACTTCCACACGTTTGTCCTTGATTGTGGTTACTTTAGGCATGATGAGAATCTGGCAGGTAACCAAATAACTGTGTTATTTGAGTCAAAACATGCCCTCGTGGTGCATCACACACAGAGACAATCCTCCTCCTGTGGCTGCCCAAACATTACTGAGCCTGCTCCTGTGGTGCCAAACCTATCAAGCAGGGTTGCCAGCTCCCGCTGAAAAAGCGTCAGCTCATTTCGCATCACAGGGGAGGGTAGTATTGACCCTACTTCACTTAACGTTAAAAAGAATGACGTCGGCAAAAAAGCGTCAATACTTTCTCAATCCCATTGAGAATTTATGGGCGCACATGAAGCGGCAGCTGCGTAGTATGGACACATCATCTTTGCCAAAACTTGAGGCTGCAGCTATGGAGCAGTTTTAGTCCATCTGTTCTGCAAAACTACGCCATCAGTCTCCCCAGACGCCTTAAGAAGATAATAAAGGTGAAGGGGAATGCCAGTAAATACTAAATTCAGTGGTGAGTGTTAATTTATTTGTTTCTCCTTGCTAACCACAAGAATGTTTTCTTTTTTTAAGATGGCGTCAACACTTTCCGCGCCTACTGTATACAGTATATGTCAGGGATATATTCCAAAAATCAAAAGGTTTTCAATACACTAGCAAATTAGTAGCCAAGGAGGTTATGTTTTTGCTGGCACTGGCTTGTTTGTCTGTTTGTCTGTCTGTTAGCAAAATTACTCAAAATGTTATGAATGGATTCTGATGAAATTTTGTGGAAGGGTGGGCCAAGGAAGAAATTCTAAAATTTGGGGGCGGATAGGGATCATTCCGTTCAATATCTCCAAAAGTTCTCAATGAATTCAATGAAATTTTGTGGAAAGGTGGGCTATGGACCAAGAAAGAACTTATTAAATTTTGGGGTGGATCCAGGTCCTTTTTAATGGCAATGGCATTGGTGGAGGTCTGTGCTCTCTGAGTGCTTAATAGTTTCCTATGTGGCAAAAGGATGGAGAGGGACACTTTCATCTGATAACATCAAGTGGTTGAAGTGCCTGGTTATATAAATGTCCTTCAGTTCCTCCCTATCCCCTGAAAGAAGAATGGTGAGCCAGCAGTCCATTGGGTTTACATCTACATGAACGTGGGGCCACACCACCACAACCAACAACAACATAAGTGGACCTGAAGCAGTGGTGTCTTCGCCATGGGTCTACCCCCCCAGAGGCTGTCAAGGAGTAGAGGAGGACAGCATGGGGGCCAAACCACCGCAACCCCTCCCCGGCCCCTCACGAGGCCCGAGAACCTGGGAGTGGCTTTGGTCGCTCAGGCAAGTACCACATCTCTCCACACATCACACACAACAACACCGTTTTTTCTACACCGAGAAATGACTCCCTGGCGGTCATTTCTCGACGACTTCTTCTCGCCGGGGACATTGAGAGCAATCCAGGACCCCTAAACAAATACACATGTCCAACATGCTCAAAACCTATTACGTAAAGTCGACAGACAAAGGGTTCAGTTCAGTGCAATTCTTGCAAGAACTGGACCCATTACACCTGCACAACACTTGTATCCAAAAAAGACTACACAAACACCTGGACCTGCTCCTTATGTTCCTTCCCCCCCACCCACTAACCCCCTCACCAACCCTAATCCTACTCCTAACCCACCAATCCTTCCCACACCATCCAATTCCCTAACCCCTCCTATCCCACCCCAAACTAATCTACCCCAACCCTTACCTCCACCACAACCTTCTCCTACTCCTTCCCCTCCACCCTCACCACCACCTCCCCTCCATGCTGCAGCACCCAACACACACCACACACATAACATAAACATTCTCCAACTAAACATAGATGGCATAAACATAAAAAAACAAGAACTCACACAATTCATCAAACAACACAACATACAAATTGCCATCTTACAAGAAACAAAACTACGCATAACACAAAAAACACCTACAGTTCATAATTTCGCCACCCTCAGACAAGACCGGGTCGACGGTGGTGGCGGTGGACTCATCACCCTGGTACACAAATCCGCTAATTTTTCAGATACCATTGCACACACAAAGTCACTTCTCCTCCCACATGACACTACAACAGAAATACAATCAATTAAAATAAGCACTGGTAACAAATCACACACAGCAATCGCCAACATATACATTCCCCCCAATCATCCCCCACAGTACCACACAATTACTCTCCACAAATACACAACACTAACATGCCCATCATCATCCTGGGTGGTGATTTCAACGCCAGGACGTCGGCATGGTATGTCAACAACCCTGACACAGACAGAGGGCTGGCACTACAGACCCAGACAGATCATCTTTTCATACTCAATCATCCCAATCATCATACCCATATCCCACACCAGGCCCTCTTCCTCCCATCATCCCCAGACATCACCTTCTGTTCCCCAAACCTCGCCTCCACAACTTCCACCTCCCGATCATCATCACTACCAAAACCAGAATCACCCCAGCTGGCCACAGACAAAGATACACTAATTATAAGAGAGCCAACTGGGAGGCCGTCACAACCGAAACAGAACAACACTTTGAAACATTAAACTACATCCATCACAAACATCAATACCGCTGTGCACACTTTCAATACAATTATACAAAATGCAGACAAAAGACACATCCCTAGAGGCAACAGAAAAAGACACAAACCCAATTTCACACCAGAAATTCAAGGCCTCATCAGACAACGGGACACATTACGACACTCCCGAACACCACATACGCATGACACCATACAACAAATACATGAACTCGACAGTCAAATAAACAATAAAATATCAGAACAGCAATCACTAAATTGGAATAATTATCTCCAAACACTTGATCACAAAACAAACACCGGCAAACTCTACAAAACACTAAACAGCATCACACTCTCCAACAGCAACACTACACAATCACATGCTGCCATCACAACAACAGACACCATACCTTCAAACAAACAACAAGCAAACACTCTCATCAATTACTTTTCACATTTCAGCCATCTAAACCCTATCGTGACGACTGACATATCATCCGACGTAAGAGACAGTTCCCCACAGACCCAAACTTCGCACCTTTCACTTACAACCAGATGAATCACATCATCAGCAACCTCAAGCACTTGTCTGCCTGTGGACCAGACAGCATCAGCAACATACACCTTAAACACATTGGACCACAAGGCATACAAGCACTCACCAATATATCAAACTACAGCTACTCACACAACATAATACCCAGCATCTGGAAGCATGGCATTATCACTATCCCCAAACTCAACAATGACCCCACGTTACCTTCCTTACACTGCCCCATCACGCTCCTCTGCACCCCCTCCAAAGTCACTGAAAGACTGATACTACAACAAGTTACACCTCACACCCCCCTAACCCCATCACAACATGGTTTTAAGCCACTACACTCCACAAACACTTCTTACAGACCTCACACAAAGAGTTTTTGATGGCATGAATTCAGCTAGGCCACATAGAACACTCCTTGTCACACTAGACATTACTAAAGCTTTTGATTCCATCCCCTGCCACAACCTCACAAACAAAATATTCAACACAAACATGCACAATAACACAAAAAGATGGCTGGCAAACTACTTAGTAGGGTGATATGCACATGTAACTTTTGCTGGTCAGTCCTCAAACATCAGAAACTTCACAAATGGTGTCCCCCAAGGATGTGTCTCCTACACTCTTCAACCTATACATGCATGACATACCCACACCCCACACACAACAAATACATATAGCTTCCTATGCAGACGACATAACACTTACATGCATACACCAAAACGCAAACACAGCCGCACACATCCTCCAACCTTACCTCAACACACTACATGAATTGTTCATCACAAACAGACTCAAAATAGCCCCAGCCAAATCTACAGTGACCCTTCTTACAAACTGGACAGCAGAACACAGTCACATTCCACACCTCACCATAGACAACACACACACACACACACACACACACACACAAACACACACACAAAA
>JAGKTI010008836.1:19471-32490 GCA_018397915.1 Birgus latro
GAATGGTTCACCACAAACAGACTCAAAATAGCCCCAGCCAAATCTACAGTGACCCTTCTCACAAACTGGACAGCAGAACACAGTCACATTCCACACCTCACCATAGACAACACTCCCCTACCACACACACACACACACACACACACACACACTCAAAATCCTTGGTGTAACATACATCAATGTCATTTAAACAACACATCACAAACATCAAAAATAAATTAACACCTAGACTCAATGCCTTGAAGTCACTTGCTCATACAACATTTGGACACAACAAAGAAACCACCACCACAGTATACAAACAATATATAAGTTCAGTGATGAATTATGCAAGCTCTGCTTGGGCTCCTAACCTTACTAAAACACACTATAACACTCTTCAGACCATACAAAAGAAGGCCCTAAAAATAATCACAGGCTGCACAGCTACTACACCTACAGACCACCTACACCAAGAAACCAAAGTCCTCAAAGTCAAGGATCATCTAGACATGAGAGGCACCCAAATTCTCGCTGCAGCCTCCACAAACCCACAACATCCACTACACTACATGGCACCACATCCACACACACACACACCAAGGAACATCAAAACAACACCCAGCACATGATATCATACACAAACACTATCGTCTCTTCCCCCCTCCCCACCTCAGACCAGCTTCCAGAAGCATATTCATACTCAACACACTCGCCGTTCCATTCGGTCACTCAAAGACAACACAGCTGCATGCAAGGCCACCTGATATACTTTCTTCCAAATGCTATCTCCCCCGTGAGGACAGGGTCCACCTGGGCAGGCTGAGATGTGGGCATCATCCAGCCCTCTAAGTTATCAGAAGAGGCTGGATGACTCCGTCGCTGATGCCTGTCCAGGATGTAACACAGCACCCCATACTATTAAGCACATCATGGAAGACTGCATTGCACACAATCACCTATGCCAACAACGCAACATACACTCCTTGAGAGCTCTGTGGGAAAGCCTGGTCTCAGCCATGGCCTTCCTTAGGGACTCGGGGCTGTTCGGCCAGACTGCCTAGGGAACAACTACTACTACTACTACAACAACATTAGTAACAGAACTTCAGTAGGCAATTATTCTGTGCTTTACTAAGGATTCAATAGTAAAAATGCACATAAAAGAAGGTGGCTTTAAAACAAGGACTCAATGTACCGAGTACCTTGGCTTCCCAGCTAGTGATGTACTTACACTTTGATTCAAACTCAGCTAGTTAAGATAATATGTACATATATATATGTAATATCGATGATTACTGTTCATATAAAAATTCTGTCTTGAAAAACTTAAATATTTTTCTGCTTATTCATCCCTGCCCTTCCGCTCAGGGATATGGGTTAAAATGAATTCTTGCTACCACCAAACTTTTTAATGCAAGGAAGAAGGAACCAAAGGCCAAGAGCCTGCAAACTGTTCCGTCCAAGAAAAAAAACAAAAACAAGACAAGAGAGCCAAATTCAAGAACCATTCATTTCGAGATGCCTCAACACCCTGCATTGGAGATCATAGGCAGTAGGAAATACAGACAGAGGGAGACAGTTCCAGAGTTGACATGTTGCATATGTGAAGGACTGGGAGTAACGGTTAACTCTTGCATTAGAGTTGGACAGAAAAGGTATGAGAGTTTGTTGCTAGATGGGTGCTACGCACCTGTATAGTAGAGGAGGGATGTAAGCAGACAGTTCAGATGAGCAGTAACCAATGAAGTAGCGATAGAAAAGAGATAAGATGCAACAGTATGGTGAAGATACAGAGGCTGAATGTAGCTAGTAAGAGGAGGAGAGCTGATGAGACACAAAGATTTTGACTCCACCTTGTTGGGAAGAGCTGTATGTGGGGAGCCTCCCCACACATGAAAGTTGTACTCTACACAGGGGTGAATAAAACCCGTGTATAAAGTCAACAACTATGCAGGGGTAAAGAAGGCATACAGTCGGCTTAGCACACCTAATCTCTTGGAAGCAGATTTTACAAGAGAGGTAATATATTCTTTCCAAGATAAATCCTAAGAGAATGAAACCCCAAGTATGTTTAAAGATGATGCAGAAATAAGCTGGATATTTTTGGAAATTAAAGGGTACTCCTGTGGAAGATTTTGTCAGGCTGACAGATGTAAGAACTGAGTTTTGGATGCATTAAAAACAAGATTACTTTTACCCCAATCAGAGATACAAGACAAGTCAGACATTAGGTGTGTCATAGCCTCATCCCTTGTTTCTTGATGTAACTGCTGAGATGGGTGCTGTGGGAAACAAATGGAAAGGTGAAGGGTGGAGTCATTAGTATATGAGTGGTTAGGGTTAGATGTACAGCTTAGGTCATTGATGAACAAAAGAGAGTTGGTGACAGGACAGAGCCCTAAGGTACACCACTACTGATAGCTCTAGGAGAAGATTGGTGGCCATCTACAGTAGCAGCTATAAAACGACCAGAAAGGAAGCTAGACTATTGTATTCTGAACAGGAGAGTTCCTCTACTGTGAAGGAGTTAATGGAGGTTGTATCTAATCCCTCCAGTTTGAAAAGTCTCTCTGAAATAAACTAAAATTGCCTGGTAGTTTCGTTTCGTTTTTGAAGGCTCCAACATGCTTGCATGCGTCGGCCTTGGTTACCTAGTGGCGGCTCTCCACGTTGCTCGATCCCTGGCAGCCTCCCTGTTCAGTCCTTTAACCCTTAAGTCACACTTAATGACCTCGTCCCATGTCTTTCTCGGTCTACCCCTCCCCCAATATTAACACCTCTCACCCTCTGTACCCAATTATCATCCCCCATCCTCTCCACATGTCCAAACCACCTCAGCCTACCTCTCCTCATCACAACACCAATACACTCCAGTCCCATCCTACCTCTCAACTCTTCCATCGTAAACCCAGCCCCCCCAGGCCTTGCACGCAGGGACGCACTGCACATCCACCTAATCATTGTCATTTCTGTACATTTAAACCAGCGAATATCCTTTTCCTTTACTGCCCAGGTCTCACTACCAAACAGCATCACACTCCTAACACATGCTGCATACAAAGACCCCTTAGCACGTAAGGAGAGTCCTCTCAATGTCAGGAGAGGCAACAGCTCCCTGAACTTCTTCCAACCACTTCTCACACTAGCAACCAAGCTAACTCCAGCCCCACCTCCGGCACATAACATGTCTCCCAAATAACGAAACTCCTCCACACACTCAAGAAGCTCACCTGCAAGTTCAACCCTTTCATGCCTAACAATCTCCACTTGCTCTCCCCGACACGCCTTACACATGAAATCAGCATCATCTCGCAATCTACCTCTAATACCACTACATCTCTTGTGCACCCATTTATCACAAACACTACACAAGATGGAATTACTTCCCACACCCTTGTGGCAAACTGCACATGGCCACTCTCCCAACACAGGATTGGATAATGAATGAATGAATTAAACAAAACATAAGGTCTGGAACATGTCCTGGTTTGTGAAGTGATGATAATAATCATAATCATCATCAACATCCTTATTCCTACCTAAAGACTGGGTAAGGTAGGATCCAGAAACAAGATGAGGAAAAGCAATACTGGGAGAGTTATCAACATATTACTGTACCAGTGAAATGGACCACACAATCTTGAATTCAAGCCCTCAGAAATCCGACCTTACTTCATTTTTTGAGGGGGGGGGGACAGGTTGGTTTCTCTCTTTTTTTTTTTTTTTTTTTTTTTTTAAACCCATCCTTGGGTGGGAAAGAGATACTGACTCTGATGACAACAACAACAATGATGGTGATTCTTCTTGGAAGGGAAAACAGCACCAACAATTCCCCATCCTTGGGTGGGAAAGAGATACTGACTCTGATGACAACAACAACAATGATGGTGATTCTTGTTGGATGGGAAAACAGCACCAACAATTCTGTATGATATGAATTTAATCCCTTCACTACAAAAGGTCTCCCCTAAGCTGATTATATTCATTTGGAGTTGGAAGAATAAGAATAAAAGACATCAGTATGTTAACCCCTTAACCACGGGTCGTCACTTTCGTGACGGTCGGGTGCAATGGATCATACAGTGGGGCATCACTTGAGTGACTCTGTGTTATTTTTAATTCCCCCGGGCTTTTAGGTAGTGACTTGTATCATCTATCAGCACTGCCAATGTCCAACAATAGTCAGAGCTGCTAATGTTATCAGTACTCCTATTCATTGTTGACAATTTAGCCATTTTACCCCATTCTAGACTCCCCTCCCTACCTCCCCTCCATTACCCTCTCGTGACGTCTGCTCAGCCGCTCTGTGCTAAGTAAATCTTCCCCGGATTTTTCCACTGTTTTCATCCATTGAAATGAGCCCTATGCCCTATTCTTATACAAAATAATATATATAAAAAAAAAATAAGGTAACTGATAGTGCCATACACCTGGAATTGGCTAATTATCACTTAGCAACATCCAACCTGCACTCATTCGCTAATTTCCCCTGCTTTTTTTTCCCGTAAAATATGCCATATGAGCTACTCTCGTAATATAAATGTATACAAGAAAGGAAGGGAGAAGCCTGAGTGATATTTATATTCACCTGGAACTACCTAATTTATATGTATTGTCTAGATTTCCTACGACTTATTTCTTAGCATATACATTAGCAGCTGACATTTTCAACTCTTTGCTACTGAGATACAGCCAGTTTGCTCTCGTCTTTCTACGTAAAATGACACTCATCCATTTCTGCCGCTTTTGCACCTATTATAAAAGGCCCTGTGACCTCTACCCCTACTAAACATCGTGTGGGAAGCGGTAAAGGACTGTAGATATAAAGTACTAGAAATAGTAAAGTGTGAGTGGGTATATGAGTAAGAAATGACAGAACACCAGCTGCGAATTAGCGGGAGTGGGAGGCTCGTACGTGCTCGTATTTTACATTGCTTTCACAGTTTTTTTTTTTTGAGTATGGATTCCAAACTACTTGGAAATCATTGAATAGTGTTTCTAGTGATAATATCTGGCAGTGGTATTCAGATTAGGGGATGTCGGGAAGTGTAAAGTGGAGACTTAGTTACCCAACTTCAGAAGTCTCCACAAGTCCTACGGTAGTCGACGAGTGCTAAAAAAACATCCCAGGAGAAAGATGAAGGTATGTGCCATATGCATATGTAATTACAATATTCTAGGACTAATAACTGATTTTTGGCAAATATTTTTTAAAAGTCAGTCTGAGCGCGAATATCCCGGCGGGAATGGCACGGAAAACCTCCGACAACCCCGCGATGTAGGAGTTAAAGAAAGTTAATGAACAGTGTTTCTAACCTCTTCACTCATACTTCAATGCTGGCACTATAACACAGTGCAATCCTTTTGGAAGATACTGCATTTTGAGACATCTCTCAAAGATTTTCACTTAAGGTGTTGAAAATATTTTGTAGCTCTAAAAGTGTAAAAAGATGGGGATGGAAACACGATGCCAAAACAACCATCGTATCAAGCTTTGTGTCCTATTCAGCTTTGAACTCGGTAACAGTGCAAGGCAAGTTTCACTCAAGCAAGCCTTCTAGGATGTTCTGATTCTTTTCGTATGAGCTACAAATACCTGTACAAGCAAATTCAGGTCTTTACGTGTAAGAAGCAAACTTTAGGAAATGTAATGCATATGCTCATAAACACTGCATCTCTACTTAAGTCCTTCACCACACCACTCTACAGTTCTATTTAGCAAACTTCTTAACCCCTCAATACCCATGCCTTCAGAAATTTGCATGCTCCCATAGCTGGACCCAGGAACTTTTTTTTTCAGAGTTCTAAAATCACATTCTTTTTCTTACAGATGTGAAATGAAACATCTGGCACACCTGGCAATGTGTTTTTTAGCTTCCTAAACTCATCTTGTGATTTGCTATGATTTGTGTAAGAATTCATAAAATTACAGCAAATGTGCCATTAACATGTAAAGATATGGGCAAAACAATCTAAGATGAAGTGACCGCATGTGTGCTTGAGATGGTTGAGTAGGGTTGTGTACACATACCAGTGACCTTCGTTCCTTCCCATTACTGTTTGCAGTTTTTACTAACTCATTGTCACCAGCACTAGTACAGTAAAGTGTCATTCAATGCCGGCAGTTATTAAAGGGTTGAGGTACTGCATGCTGTGTGAAATGCCATCCAGCACTATCATAAATAAAAAGCCCCATCCTCAAATGGTGCTTCATTAACATAACGTGTCAGTGCACTCGCCTATTTATACACTACAAACATTTTTTCACAAGCTACAGCAATCACCCACCTCTCAATATGCTGGAGGTGACCTAAGCCTCTCCACTCCCCCCATAGTTAAGTCATCAGTATAGGGTGAGGCAGCAATGGGGAGGTCATCATCATCCCACTCTGAGTAGTTGGCACGATACTGTGATGAGTTTGGGTTGTTTTGCTGGTTGCGGCACCTCTCTAGCTTCCTCTCCAACTCTCGCTTTGCAGTGTCGGAAAGAACTGGCTCAGCACTTTTCACCATCTTCTTGACCTCTGAAATACATGCATTTGCTGTGAGAAACAGCGAATAACTTGATGTATCTACCTACAACCAGCACCTGTCTGGCAATGAACTCTCACCCCTTTTCTGTTCAGCTCTCTAATGCAAGTGTTAACCAATAATCTCAGTCCTTTATGTATGCAACAGGTCACCTCCTCCTGTAATTCTCTCTGCCTACAACCTCAGTCTTTCAAACATAATGTGATCATTCATCACAAAATACAATGATCTTGAATTTAACTCTGTTCAGTTTTTCATGGAAAGAACAACTTTTGCAGAGTCCAGTCTTTGGCTTTTTTTTTTTTTTAAGAGCGAAAAAAAAATCTGAAGAGTGTGGTCACGTGTGTCACAAAAAACTGCATCCACATTGCCCTGTTCTCTGCCATCAGGCAACCCTACCTCCATCTCTCAACATTTTCTTCATGTGAAGCGTGCAGGAACATGGGGAGAACTGCTGGGCCTATGGGAATGTGCTGTAAAGCCTATGCCTAGAGCTGGCCACATGAAAAAATATACATATATTTTATTCTGGTACTCCATACAATCCTTCCATCTTATTTTCAGTCTTTCATTCTCCCTTCACTCCCCTCACATACTCTCTCCTAGCCATTCTCTCATACTCTCCATTTACTCCACTAGGCCAAACTGTCTCAGGATATGCCTAACTCTTTCCTGCACGTCTACATCAATAACACAACACTCCTGAGCTTCCTCATCTACCTGGCTGTCTCTCTATATTATTTCACATCCCATCCTCCTCTCATGTACCTCAGTTCCACCCTTCTCACTCCTATTTTATGGCATTCAAGTATAGTAAGTACCAGTCAGCCCTATGTTACTACTGCTGGATAAGGGAACCTGAGGCTTGGTCACCACAGTTCAAAACATATAAGAGTGGGTGAAATGCCAATCCTATTGTTATTAAAAGACTAAACAATGCCCATGCTACCAGTATACAGAGCGTCCCATGAAATGTGTGAGAAACTTCAGGATATTCTTGGCCTAATTTTAGGCTAAGATCCATCTATCTATTGCCTGAAACCTCAATCCTGTAAGGGATGGCCACAAACAAATCGCCTCCATGTAGCCCTGTCCCCTGCTATTTCATTGCCCTGCTCCAAGCTCACACCCCCCTCTCTCATATACCTCTCCACTCCAACCCTCCATCTCATCCTTGGCCTCCCCCTCCCTCTCCCCCCCCTCCACCTCACTCTCATACACTCTCCTCATCAGTCTTTCATTCTCCATCCTCTCCACATGCCCAAACCATCTTAACGTGTTTCTCCTAACGCTTCCTATCACATCCACATCCACAGCACAATGCTCCATCACTTCCTCATTCGTCAGTCTGTCTCTCCATGTGACTCCACATGCTCCTCTCAAATAACTCATTTCCATTGCTCTCACTCTTGACTTCTGTCCCTCCAGCAAAGTCCAAGCTTCACTTCCATACATTACATTTGGTATCACAATACTGTCATGTAGTAGCTTTTTCACTTCCATGCTCCCTTCCCTGTTTCTTAACACTATTTTCAAGGAACCAGCAGCCTTTCTTCCTTGTTGTACCCTTTCAAGCACCCTCTAAACTTCCATCCTTACTCATCACACTATCCAAGTACTTACACGCACTCACATTTTCCATTTCCTCCTTATTCAACCTCACTGTACATTCAGGTTAAGGCTAAGATACTACACCAAAATGGGTTCAAATCCCAGTCATTATGGTACTACAATTACTAATGACCTTATGGATGACTTACATGGGAGACCATTCTCACACTTAAGACCATTCAGAATTATAGCTCCACTACAAATGATAACTGGGGTCATCTTGATATATATATATATAGCACTTATTGCTGAAAATTAGGCCAAGAATAATTTCCTAAAGTTTCTCATACATTTCCTACAACACCCTGTTAAACAATAACAAGCAAAGAACATCTTACTTCTGACAGCTTCAATAAGAACTGGAAGATGCTGATTTTGTTCAGCAGGGAAGAGTATATCAGTAACATAATGGTCCAGGTATTCTCCCAATTTACTGACTGCTGTGGTCACTGCTGCCAGGGCAATCTGTTAAAACAATCACATACATCAGAACTCTGATAAAAAGATCTCATACTTTCTCTAATGGAAACTCCATACTGGAGTTGGCCATAGCACAGCAGATGTTTTCTTTGAACTGGGGAGTAAACCATAAAACCAAATGTCTAAAACTATCCAACAGTTGCTGGAAGTTGTTAGGCAAAAAAAAGAAGTCTAGAATATGTAATAAGATTTGTAACAATGCAAGAGTTTCAGCTTGAACTTGGAAATCATTTACTGAAGGTTGTTGTACAACTGTTGTTGCAACCCCAGGCTCATCTACAGTATGTGTGAACCCAGTGGACTGCAGGCTAAAGTTGCCCTTCTACAGTCCACTCTCCTCTTTTCTGGTGGTGGGAAAGGAGTTGAGGAACATTTGTGTAACCAGACAGTGGAGCTACTCTGTTATATCGGTGCTTCTATGTGAAAGCGTCCTTCTCAAGTGCCTGATAGACAATTATAGTACAAATACAGTAATCCCTCAAATATCCGGACGTCCAATACTCGGACATACTCACTAT
The DNA here is from genome assembly GCA_018397915.1 of Birgus latro. Taxonomy (NCBI): domain Eukaryota; kingdom Metazoa; phylum Arthropoda; class Malacostraca; order Decapoda; family Coenobitidae; genus Birgus; species Birgus latro. The sequence continues at coordinate 28,594 of JAGKTI010008836.1, forward strand.
TCGGATATTCTGGGCTGCCCAACCCCCAAACTGCAAAAAAATTCGAAAAAATTCGATTAATTTTCGATTTTTTGGGACCGCGTCAGTTTGAATTTCCCGCGCGCGCCGATCCCCTCTGTTTACACTCGTGGCGCCACTATCGGTCGCCATTACCCACTCCCCTCCTCCCTCGTGAACAACTCCGAAAATGGCGGCCGAAGTGATTGCTTTTGTGGTGATACCCTACCTCCTACAGTGCTTGATACTGCTCTTCACCTTCTTCATCATGTGTGTGATGATGGAATTTACTGTTATGTACAGTGCAGTGAAGTGATGTGATTCCAGTTATAAAAAAAAAACGTTGTGTAAAGTGTTGGTGATAAGTGCTGGTGATTCTCAGTTGGAAAGGTGTGTCAGGTGCAAGGTCTTCCTGTTAGAGTCTGAGATGATAGAGTGGGTTATTACATCAGAGGGCAGCTTCTTGTTCGTAAGTACCCTAACTTCATGGCTAACCTGTTTTCATCATGCTGTAAATGTGTCAAAAGATTACCAAAAATGTTAATCATAATTTCCTGCTTGCAATTTAATTTTCCCATGCATGGTTCTTAAGCAAAACAGCTAGAAAAAAGGTGGAAGATGTGAATTTCATGTCCGGTCCTAACCTAACCTAACCTAACCTATGGTTACCATAAAGATTTTCATGCCTAACCTGTTTTCATGATGCTGTTAATGTGTTAAGAAATTACCCTAAATGTTAATCATAATTTCCTGCTTGCAATTTAATTTTCCCATGCATGGTTCTTAAGTAAAACAGCTAGAAAAAAGGTTGAAGCAGTTAATTTCATGTCCGGTCCTAACCTAACCTAACCTATGGTTACCATAAAGATTTTCATGCCTAACCTGTTTTCATCATGCTGTACATGTGTTAAGAAATTACCCTAAATGTTAATCATAATTTCCTGCTTGCAATTTAATTTTCCCATGCATGGTTCTTAAGTAAAACAGCTAGAAAAAAGGTTGAAGCAGTTAATTTCATGTCCGGTCCTAACCTAACCTATGGTTACCATAAAGATTTTCATGCCTAACCTGTTTTCATCATGCTGTACATGTGTTAAAATATTACCAAAAATGTTAATCATAATTTCCTGCTTGCTATTTAATTTATCCATGCATGGTTCTTAAGTAAAACAGCTAGAAAAAAGGTTGAAGCAGTTAATTTCATGTCCGGTCCTAACCTAACCTAACCTATGGTTACCATAAAGATTTTCATGCCTAACCTGTTTCATCATGCTGTACATGTGTTAAAAAATTACCCTAAATGTTAATCATAATTTCCTGCTTGCTATTTAATTTTTCCATGCATGGTTCTTAAGTAAAACAGCTAGAAAAAAGGTTGAAGCAGTTAATTTCATGTCCGGTCCTAACCTAACCTAACCTATGGTTACCATAAAGATTTTCATGCCTAACCTGTTTTCATCATGCTGTACATGTGTTAAAAAATTACCCTAAATGTTAATCATAATTTCCTGCTTGCTATTTAATTTTTCCATGCATGGTTCTTAAGTAAAACAGCTAGAAAAAAGGTTGAAGCAGTGAATTTCATGTCCGGTCCAAACCTAACCTAACCTAACATTGTGTTAATCATAATTTCCAGCTTTTAATTTAATCCTTTCATGCATGGTTATTAAGTGCACCAGCTATGAAAAAGGTTGAAGCAGTGAATTTCATGTCTGGTCATAACCTAACCTAACCTAACCAAACCTAACTTAACCTAACCTAACCATTTTTCTGGTAGCAATTAACATCATTTACTGTATCTGATGCTTTGTATCCAATAATTTAGTGCATAAAATGTGAGAAAAGATGATTTCCATGTCCGATACTTACTTATACTCTGCTGGCAAGTTCTGAGCTCCTATGACTCACTCACCCCTAAATCATCTTTTTTAGTTAAAATTCAATAAATTCATGCTATGTGTGCATTATTTATGTGAAAAGGGACCTAAATAAGTGCTATACATGTCCACTAGGAAGGTAGGAAGGTAGTTTTCTGATTTAGGTTAGGTTAGGTTAGGTTAGGGTCATGAAAAACCAGTGCTGGAGCTTCAGGACTAATATCCGGACAAAATCAATATCCGGACATGCCTTTGGCTCTATTACAATGGATATTGGAGGGATTACTGTATACACTACATCGAGGGCCAGAGTACCATACAAACTTGTGATCACAATTCAGTTGTAACTATATTTATTTCTCAGCAAGGACAATGCAAGGAGACTGAAGATTCTTCTCATGACTCTTGCTGTTCCTCTAAAAATAGTCTAAGTTAAGATGGAACTGATTGTAAATAAGCCAGTGAATCCCCTCAGAAACAGGGCAATTTATAAGTCAACTGCCACACTACAATTATGGCTTTCCTATTGTCATTTCTATAAGTTTCTTTCAACTGCCTTGAAAAAATGCAGGAAATACTGTAATCAGGTTACCATTTTTTCTCTCCTATCCCTCAACAAAAACTCACATGACACTAATACTAAAACTTAAAAATCAAATTATATAATAAAAGGCATGGCACCACTGTATATGGAGGGGCTGGAGATAAATACCTTCACATGATGACGATGATATAACTGGGGGGTTCCACTGCATGGTTATGTAAACATCCCTCAACTTCCTCCCTACTCCCTCTCCCCCAAAACGAAGATGGTGATCTCAAGGAGAAGGGCAACTTCTGACTACGGTCAACTGGGTTCAAGTTCAGATAAGCGTGAGGCCACAACTATGATTGTACATGGAACCTGTTAAGTAAATAAAGTACAGTATGAAGACAGGGCAGTGGTGATGACGGTATACCTGGCCTGGGGCATATAGCAGAATGGCATCTGTGAGGTTGACTTTCTCCAGGAACTCCTCAATGTACGGCCTCAGTCGCTCTGGGTCACGCAGCCGAGGGAACCTTGTCTGGAAATGAAAGCAAAATTACTGTTTACTACTGATAATTATTGATAATCATTTTTAGAGCTAATGAACTCCAACCAGATGTGGCCTTTGAGGTTCTACTTGAGAGAGAAGGTTGGGGCTTATTGTTCACAATGTGCTGATCAGGGAAGAGCAGCTGGTCACTCTCAACTTAATATGTGAACTGAGTATCCTAGCTCCAGGCCTCTGTGCTCCTGACAGGGCAATAAAGGATTGGACTGAGATAGTCTGAGCATGTTGGAAATATGAAGGATGACAACTAGGTTTGGAAAGTGAGATGTGTGAACATCGAGGGTAAGGTTGAGGGAGCCAAACCATAAAAGACCGAAAGACTGGGACGAGGTCATAGAATGCGACCTCTGAAGTCTGAATAAGGAGGGGTGCCAGAGATCATGCAGCACGGAAAGCCATCATTAGGCGACCAAGGCCAACGCATGGAAGCACATTAGAGTCTTTATGAACAAAGCAATACGACACAATCTCACAATGGAGTACAAATGTTTTTAAATATAAAAAGTATGGAAATTCTGTACAATCCAAGCTGATGATGCCAGCTTTAATGAAAGGAGAAAAATGAGGGAAAAGTGTGGTCATATAATGTCCCCCAGTATTTAGGGATATACTATGAAACTAAGATACAATAGGAAACTACATTTTTTCATTTACAAACACACTAACAACACCTGTAGCTTTCACTATCTTGCTGTGGTAACATGAACATATAGTAACTTTCCGATGTCTTGCAGCAAAAAATAGCAATACTGTACGTGTATAGGAGTCTAGAGGGGCAGTGCAGGCCACAGGCCACTCTTACAGTTCAGTGGCCCAGCAAACACTAAGAAAGATGAAAGATGAGGTATGATATACTGTGTGTGTGTGTGTGTGTGTGTGTGTGTGTGTGTGTGTGTGTGTGTGTGTGTGTGTCTGTGTCTGTGTGT
>JAGKTI010008837.1:0-19567 GCA_018397915.1 Birgus latro
CCAAAACAAAACAAACTGCCGACGAATCTACTGCCTCTAACGAAAGGCAAATTATGTGGACTGAATTCTTTCTTTTTTGTCTTTCTTTATTAATTTATACACTGTATATGCTCCTTTACTTTAGTGTTAACAAGACAAGTAATAAGCAATGTTTTTGCAATTTGGGGGGTGAAAAATCCATCTCCAACACACGCTGCCGACAGTCTGTACTGCCTCTGTGAATGATTTTCTACCAATTAACCACTTCAGTACTGTGACGTCTATTTCTACTTTATTTACGCTTCCTCCAGCGGATTTTATGGCACTCAGGACCGGACTCACGTACTGAAGGGGCTAACGAAGGCTGTACCAACCCCATGCACTTCCACAAATCCAACCTACACTGATTAAAATCGTCTGGTGGCAGCAAGAACAAAATGAAAATACACCCAGCACTGAAGGGGTTAAAGGTATATTAAATGCACTAAATTGTTTTGTCATAACTTATTTATTTATAGGCTATATGCTCCTTTAATTTAGTGTTGAAAGGACAAGTAATAGGTATTGTCTTGGCAATTTGGGAGGGTAAAAATTCGGTAAGACAGAAAATTCGGTAATTCGAACTAGGGTAGAGCCCCATATAGTTTGGCTTGTGAAAGGTTTACTGTAGTCATCAGTATGGAGTGAACGAGTCAACAGTGCGTTACATAAAGAAAAGTGAAAAAGTAATAAAACATGCAGTTATGCAGTTGCTAACTGTGCATCATCGTCAGCAAAAGTGTCTCAACATGTTCGTGATGGTGCTCTGATTAAAATGGAAAAGGCACTCAACATATGGACAGAGGATGTGAACCGCCAACATATTCCTGCTGACACAAATTTGATCAGAGAAAAGGCCAAGGTTTTGTACAACCATTTCAGTGATGGAGAGAGAGATAGGAAGCACTCATTTATGGGTAGCAAGGGCTCGTTTGAGAACTTTTAAGATTCTCACTCCATAATCTCAGGATTACTGGTGAATAAGCCACTGCTGATCATGAGGTAGCAGAAGAGTATCCAGCAGAATTTGAAAAATTGGTGAAGGACAAAGGGTACCTGCCGGAACAAGACTGGGCTGTGGTGGAAAAAATGCCAAGCAGAACTTTTATCTCGAGAGGAGAGACAGGCACCAGGATTTAAAGCTCAGAAGGACAGAGTATCGCTGCTATTCTGTGGGAACACTGCTCGTCATATGATCAAGCCTATGCTGCTATACAGGGCTAAAAGACCATGTGCACCTAAAGGGATAGACTTAAATCAGTTACCAGTGTTTTATTGTCATAACAAGTGTGGACGACAACAGCATTGTTCAGTGACTGGTTCCATAACTGTTTTGTTCCCGAGGTAGAAAGATATTTAAAGGCAAAGGGGATAGACTTTAAAGTGCTGCTGATAATAGATAACTGCCCAGGTCACCCTGAATCAATTCAATTTGCACATCCCAACATCGAGGTAGTTTTTCTAGCAAAGAGCACCACATCATTCATTCAGCCACTTGATCAGGGCATCACTGCTGAGTTCAAGGCAAAATACGTGGCACGAAGCTTTGCCATGATTAGACATGCTATATAGAAGAGGCAGATAACGACATCAAAATGTGATGGAAGAAATTCAGCATAGCCAATTGTATAATGTTAATTCAGCAGTGCCACGAAGAACTCTCTGCTAGCTGCATTAACTCCTGCTGGAAGAAATTGTGGCCTTTAGTCGTGAATGACTTTGCAGGATTCCCAACTGTTAATGCTGAAATTGTAAGAATTAAAAATCTCCCAAGGACTGTCAGAGGTGAAGGGTTTTCTGACCTGCAAGAAAATGAAATTTGAGAGGAACTGATGGGAAATGCGGGAGAAGAACTAACAACACAAGAATTGGAAGAACTGCTCAATGAAGATGAGAAAGATGAAGATGAAGAGGAATCCGGCAGAAATGATTTACCACAGGCGTGGACACTAGAAAATAACTCGCAGTATGAGGCATACCATCTCCCTGCTAATGTTGTATGACCCGTCGCTGGACGGGGCAATAAAAGTGAAGACTGGGATGGAAGCTGCGTTTGCTCCCTACCACGAAATAATGAAGGGTATGAAGCGTGAAAGGAAGCAGCTTCCAATAACTATGTTTTTCTCGAAGAAAAACCAACACAGCCCTGCATCTACCCTGCCACTGACATCTGGCAACTCATCCTTTCCTGCCTCACCACCACGCATGGATGATTCACGTATGGAGGACGAGTCAGCTGATGATCCCCATCTTACTACCTCCCTTGCCTCATCTGATGTCTAAGTGAAACTCATCTTTAACTAAAGGTATGTGAAGTGGTAAAACAGATATTAACTAAAAATATTACTGTACTTATAGATGTGAATTACAGTTTTCCACAGCACACATTTTACAAAAAGATACAAAAGCATTAAGCTACTAATACTAACTACCTACAGTACGTGATACTGGGCAAAAAAAATATTTGCTAGGTAACAAGTTTAATACTTTCTGCTTAACATGCGGTGTAATGATTGAAAACTCACTTTCTTTGTAGACTGCGAGTCTGAGTGGCGGTGACTGGCAGTGGTCAGGGGAGGTGCAACCGTGCGAGTGGTGGTAGGGAGGTGCGATTGTGCGAGTGTTTGCTATCACTAATTACAGCATTTTTTAATATTTAGTACTGTTTTGTGAATAAATGTGTAGATAATTGTGTATTACAGTACGGTGTTTACGTTTATCCTTTACTTCATAACAGAGTATGTACTTTCAATCTTGTAAGAAGGTATTTCGACATGAGTATGGACATGGATTGTGTGACGGGTAGCATGGTGGACACAAGTACAGCAAGATTCAATTGTTAAAAGAGTATTCGCGATTTCGCCCTTTCGGGGGGGTTACAAGAACGTAACTCCCACGAGAAATAAGGGATTACTGTAATGTAAGTTTTGTTCAGCAGGCTCACATTTTCGTTTATATTGGCATATGCTCCTCAGGCTGGCTTGGGTTATGTAAAAAAAGACAGATTCTGAAATTATTTAAAATGTGTAGAAAGTGGCAAGGGAGATGATGAGATCGTACTTTTGGGAAAGGGACTTAAATGGTCACGTGGGTGAAGCACCTCAAGGATATGAAGGGGTTAAAGGAGATGATGCTCATTTGGTACAAGAAATGAGGAAGGAGAAGGATACTCCAATATGGGAAGGCAATGAACATGACTGTGTGCAACATGCATTTCAGGAAAAGGGATACATTAAAAGTCCTCTAATCTGGCCACCAATGATCTGAAAATATCAATACTCCGACTCTGTCGAGGCAAAATTTTTCTAATTTTTCAGGTCTTTTATCGAATTTTTCTGGGCTTTATCTGGCTTGAACTTGATCTTCGACTTGGATGTGCCTGCCTGCAACTATTTATCTACACATCTATTCGCTTCCAGTGAGTAAAACAATAACCCAAATCATTTTAAGTGTTTATTTAATGATGATGTACACTCACGATCACTAATTTCTACTCAAAGGTACACCCTTCGTACCTCTGAATACCCAGGGAAGACAGGAAGGGGGGATGAAATGAGCTCCACCCACCTCTACCCCAACTCCCAACCCTCTCCCATACTGCTACCCAACCCAATCCTCCACTCGTCATTCTTAACTGGAAGTTACATCTCAAGCTAACCTCATACTTTACACTCATAGCCACATTACTATTACACAAACATAAAACACTAGGTTATGTAAAAAATATATAACTATGAATATGTTGCAGCAAGAAATTAATGCATAATAACATCGCCAGTAAAACCAAAACGATAACAACGGCCATTCCAGGCCTCATGTGTTGGGTGCTTGCATGCATGCGTGTATTTACCTAATTGTATTTACCTAATTATTGTTATTTGGGAGACATGTTACAAGCCGGAGGTGGGGCTGGAGTTAGCTCGGTTACTAGGGTGAGAAGTGGTTGGAAGAAGTTCAGGGAGCTGTTGCCTCTCCTGACACTGAGAGGACTCTCCTTATGTGCTAAGGGGTCTTTGTATGCAGCATGTGTTAGGAGTGTGATGTTGTATGGTAATGAGACCTGGGCAGTAAAGGAAGAGGATATTCGCAGGCTTAAACATACAGAAATGACAATAATTAGGTGGATGTGCAGTGCGTCCCTGTGTGCAAGGCCTGGGGGGGCTGGGTTTACGATGGAAGAGTTGAGAGGTAGGATGGGACTGGAGTGTTTTGGTGTTGTGATGAGGAGAGGTAGGCTGAGGTGGTTTGGACATGTGAAGAGGATGGGGGATGGTAATTGGGTGCAGAGGGTGAGAAGTGTTAATATTGGGGGAGGGGTTGGGAGGGGTAGACTGAGAAAGACATGGGACGAGGTCATTAAGTGTGACCTAAGGGTTAAGGGACTGAACAGGAAGGCTGCCAAAGATCGAGCAGCATGGAGAGCCGCCATTAGGTGACCAAGGCCGACGCATGCAAGCATGTCAGAGCCTTCAAAAATTAAACAAACTAAACGAAATGAAACGATAATTGTGATATACAGGAAATGAGACACGCTCGTGGGGTCACGTCTCTGTTTCTCAATAAGTCAAATTTTGCCTTAAACTCATTTAAGTTTTTAGACTGGACGATCTCTTTGTCCAGGCTATTCCACAGGTCTATGCATCTATAAGGAAAGCTATATTTCTTGATGTCCTTCAAGCAACTTGGCTTCTTTAGTTTCATTCCATGTCCCCTTGTTACCCTCTCATCCCACACAAACAGATTTTCTCTGTCAATTTTACCTACTCCCATCATGGTTCTGAACACTGCAATCATGTCGTCCCTCTCTCTCCTTTCCTCTAAGGAAGGCAAATCCAGCCTTTCCAGCCTCTCTCTGTACGACAAATCTGCCAGACTGGGGACCATCTTCGTTGCTGTTCTATGTATTCTCTCAATCTTGGTTATATCTTTTTTCTTTTGTGTGGGGACCACACTACTGCTGCATATTCTAACCTGGGGCAGATCATGGCCACTATCAATTTTTTCATCATCTCATCCACATAATGAAATGCCACTCTTAAATTGGTCAAGAGTTTATATATCTAACTATCTTATTTTTGTGCTTTTCAGGTGACAAACTATCCTGGACCAGCACTCCCAAATCTTTCTCTTCTCTCGCTTTTCTAATTGGTTCATTACCCATCAAATAATTCAATGATGGCCTCTTGGTACTTTTACTCAATTCCAATATTTTACATTTTTTTGCATTGAATTTCATTTCCCACATCCAGCTCCAATCATGTATCCTATCCAGATCCTCCTGTAGCATTTTACAGTCCTCTTCAACCTCTAACTTTCTAAAGAACTTTGCATCATTAGCAAACAGACTTGCGTAACTGTTCACTCCATCTACCATATCATTTACGTAACTCAGGAACATTACTGATGCCAACATCGAGCCCTGTGGGACACCTCTTGTTACTTCCCTCCATCCAGATGTCCTGTCCTTTATTACTGTCCTCATTTGTCTGTCACTCAAAAAGTCTCTCATCCACTCCAGGAGGCTTCCCTTCAGTCCTCTGATATGCTCTAATTTCCATATTAGTCTCTTGTGGGGTACCTTGTCGAAATCCTTCTCCAGATCTAAATGCACACAATCCGCCCAACCGTCTCTCTCCTGTAGCACGTCAATCGCCCTTGAGTAAAAGCTCAATAAGTTGGAAACACATGACCTTCCACTTCTGAATCCAAACTGACTTTCAGTCAAAATATTCATATCTTCCAGATATTTTATCCATCTATCTTTCAGGATTCTCTCACATAATTTCACGACCATGCTGGTTAAGGACACTGGTCTATAATTCAGGGGTTCTTCCTTGTTTCCTCCCTTATAGGTTGGTACCACATTTGCCCTCTTCCATTCCCGAGGCACTTTCCCCTCTTCCAGAGAACACACAATTAAACTGTGAATCTTATCTGCCAGTTGTTTTCTGCATTCCTTCAGTACCCAATTAGAGATTCCATCCGGTCCTGGGGCTTTCCTCACATCTTGAGTTTCCAGTTATTTATACACTTCCCACACTTCCACTTTCATATCTTTTATCACTACATTTCTAATCACTCCCTCCCCCTCCGTGTAAGTGTGTGTGTGTGTGTGTGTGTGTATTTACCTATTTGTATTTACCTATTTGTAGTATACAGGAATTGAGCTAAGCTCGTGTTGTCCCGTCTCCATATCTACATTCATCTAATCTAGTTTTAAATACATGAATGTTTTTCGCCTGCACCACCTCTTCGTCTAAGTCATTCCAAATACTTATGCTTCTATTCGGGAAACTGAACTTTTTGAGATCATTAAGACATCTACTTTTCCTCAACTTGAAGCCATGACCTCTTGTTCTTCCATCATCCAACACAAAAAGATCCTCTCTATCCACCCTTTCCAATTCTCTTACATTTCTAAATATCGTGATCAAGTCACCTCTTTCCCTTCTCTCGTGCAATGTTGGTAACTTCAGTTTTTCCAATCTGTCCTCGTAGGTGAGTTCCCTTAAACACGGTATCATCTTCGTTGCCATCCGTTGGACCCTTTCTAGTTTATCAATATGCTTCTTCAAATGAGGTGACCATACCACCGTCGCATACTCTAGTCTTGGTCTTATCATGGTCACTATCAACTCCCTCAACATATCTTCATCCATATAATTAAAAGCCACTCTCATGTTGGTCAGTAATCCATAAGTTCCCCCAATAATTTTATTTATATGCTTTTCTGGTGACAAGTCATCCCGAATAATCACTCCCAAGTCTTTCTCATCCTTTCTTTTACTAATCATCTCATTGCCCATTTTATATGTCCAGTGTGGTCTTCTTTCACTTATACCCATTTCTAATACATGACACTTCTTGGCATTAAAGTCCATTTTCCAAGTCTGGCTCCAGCTGTGTATTTTGTCCAAGTCCTCTTGCAGTTCTTTACAACTATCAATACATTTAATATGTTTCATAATTTTAGCATCATCTGCAAACATACTCATGTAACTATTCAAACCCTCTGGCAAATCATTTACATATATCAGAAACATTACTGGGGCCAAGACAGAGCCCTGGGGTACTCCACTAGTCACATTTCTCCATTGTGATACCTTGTCTCTTATTACTGTTCTCATCTGCCTTCCTATCAAATAATCTCCCATCCACTTTAATAGTTTCCCATGCACCCCTCCAAATGTCCTCAACTTCCACAGTAGTCTCTTATAGGGTACCCTGTCAAATGCTTTCTTAAGATCCAGATAGACACAGTCTGCCCATCCCTCTCTCTCCTGTATGACATCTGTTACCCTACTGTAGAAACTTAGTAGGTTAGTAATACATGATCTTCCTTCCCTAAAACCAAACTGTCTTGGTGTTATCACTTCATTTTCTTCTAAATACTTTATCCATCTTTTTCTAATAACTTTCTCACAGATTTTACAAACAATACTAGTAAGTGACACAGGTCTATAATTAAGTGGATCCTCCCTATCTCCTCCCTTAAAGATTGGCACAATACTTGCTCTTTTCCAATCTTTAGGTACCTGTGTGTGTGTGTGTGTGTGTGTGTGTGTGTGTGTGTGTGTGTGTGTTTGTGTTCTTACCTAATTGTATCTTAACAGGAATAAGTCAAGCTTGTACTGTCCCATGTATTAAATCACTATTATCATATACTGTATATCCTTAAATTTATGAATTATTTGGCACACACTATTTCATTCAGTAGTGCACTCCACTGATCAATTGCCCTATTTGGGAAACTGAATTTCCTTACGTCTTTATCACCTCTCTTTTTATGCAGTTTTTTGCAGTGTCCTATTGATGATGCTTCCCCACAGGTTATATACTCATTTATGTCTATTTTCTCTTTCCCTGAGACACATTTATATAGCATAATCATGTCTCCTATGTTCCTTCTCTCCTATAGTGTTGACAAATTCAGTTTTTCTAGTCTTTCTTCATAGCATAGGTCCCTTAAGCTTGGTAACTGTCTTCTAGCAGCCCTTTGAGCTTTTTCAATCTTATCTATGTGTTTCTTGAGATTAGGATTCCAGACTTCTGATGCATGCTCCAGGGTTGGTCTGATGAATGATGTTATTATCTTTCTCAGCATGTCTTCATTTATGTATGTGAAAGCTGTTCTCATATCAGCAAGCAGTGTACAGTTGGCGCGGAAAGTGTTGATGCCATCTTAAAAAAAGAAAACATTCTTGTGGTTAGCAAGGAGAAACAAATAAATTAACACTCACCATTGAATTTAGTATTTACTGGCATTCCCCTTCACCTTTATTATCTTCTTAAGGCATCTGGGGAGACTGATGGCGTAGTTTTGCAGAACAGACGGACTAAAACTGCTCCATAGCTGCAGCCTCAAGTTTAGGCAAAGATGATGTGTCCATACTATGCAGCTGCCGCTTCATGTGTGCCCATAAATTCTCAATGGGATTGATATCTGGGCTGTTTCCGGGCCAATCTCGAATAAAGGGAACCTCACAGTCTGTTAGCCACTGTTTCATTGACTTTGCAACATGTGCAGGGGCAGAATCTTGCATAAATACTCTTGCCTTGGTTTTATCAAAAGAGTCACTTAAAACATCACATAAGAGCTCCAAATAATTGTTCTGGTTCACTTTTTCATTTGCAGGTAGAATTACCAACTCACCAACACCATAATATGTAAAGCAGCCCCAAGCCATGAGTGAGGCTGGGTATTTAACAAACTTGGAAGTGTACTTAGGATCCAGGAGGTCACTGCCTGGTTTGCGGTACACTCGTGATGAAGGGGTACCAGTGACAGTAAATGTTGACTCATCACTCCAAAGCACAGTTTTCCATTGCTCCTCACTCCAGGCAAGATATTTCTAACAAAAATTTACTCTCTTTTTCTTCTGAAGTGCAGTTAGCAGTGGTTTTTTACAAGCACAAAAACTCCAGTAGCCCAGATCGTCATGCAACAGCTGCTGCACACTTCTGACAGACTCATCTGCCAGCAACTGTGGGTTCTTTTCTTTTAAATCCTGTGCTGTTAGCCTTGGATCCTTGCTAACTTGCCTTGAGATCAGCTGATGGGTCCTGAAGGTTGTCTTACAAGGTCTTCCAGGCTTGGGAAGTGGAGTGGGAGGAATGGCCTCCCCACTGTCCTTGAACTGCTTCACCAGTCTCTGCAATGTCCTCAGTCTAACACCATCTGATTTGCAATAAATGGGAGTTTGTGGCCAGCTTTGTATAAAGTAATCACTTCCACACGTTTGTCCTTGCTTGTGGTTACTTTAGGCAATATGAGAATGTGGTAGTTAACCAAATAACTGTGTTATTTGAGTCAAAACATGGCCTCGTGGTGCATCACACACAGAGACAATCCTCTTCCTGTGGCTGCCCAAACATTACTGAGCCTGCTCCTGTGGTGCCAAACCTATCAAGCAGGGTTGCCAGCTCCCGTTGAAAAAGTGTCAGCTCATTTCGCATCACAGGGGAGGGTAGTATTGACCCTACTTCACTTAAAGCGAAAAAGAATGATGTCGGCAAAAAAACGTCAATACTTTCCGCGACTACTGTATACATGTTCCGTACCTTCTCACTGACGTGGTCAGTCAGAGATAGTCTGTTTTTGATAATCACTCTTAGGTCCTTCTCTCTTTCTGATACATGTAGGGTTGAACTTCCTAATGTATAATCCCAATCTGGTCTTGTTCCACTTTTACCAAACTTAACTACATGCCACTTGTCCACATTGAAATCCATTTGCCATTTATCACTCCATTCATGAAGCTTATTTAATTCTTCTTGTAGATCTCAACAAGAGTCTATGTTAGTAATTCTCCTGTGTATTTTTGCATCATCAGCAAACATATTTAGATAGCTTTCATTTCCAATGTTATCTAGGTCATTTATAAACACTAAAAACATAACTGGTGCCAAAACGGACCACTGTGGAACTCCGCTAATCACTTCCCTCCATGATGAGTAATTTCCCCTTAGTACTGATCTCAGTTCCCTTTTTCTGAGAAAATCTTGCATCCAACAGTACAGGTTGCCTTGGATTCCTCCTTGATGGTACAGTTTCCATAAAATCCTTTGTTGTGGTACTCTGTTAAATCTATCTCTATCTATTGCCAGACGTCTCAATCCCGAACGGGGTGGCCACAAACAAATCGCCTCCATGTCACTCTGTCCCCGGCCATTTCACTACCACGCTCCCAACTCACACCCCCGTCTCTCATATACCTCTCCACTCCATCCCTTCATCTCATCCTCGGCCTCCCCCTTCCTCTCGCCCCCTCTACCTCACTCACATACACTCTCCTCGTCAATCTTTCACTCTCCACATGCCCAAACCACCTTAACGTGTTTCTCCTAACGCTTCCCATCACGTCCTCAACCACACCACAACGCTCCTTCACTTCCTCATTTGTTAGTCTGTCTCTCCATGTGACTCCACATGCTCCTCTCAAATAACTCATTTCCACTGCTCTCACTCTTGACTTCTGTCCTTCCAACAGGGTCCAAGCTTCACTTCCATATGTCATAGTTGGTATCACAATACTGTCATGTAACAACTTTTTCACTTCCATGCTCACCTCCCTGTTTCTTATCACTGCTTTCAACGAACCAGCAACCTTCTTTCCCTGCTGTACCCTTTCGAGCACTTCACCCTCCAGACTACCATCCTTACTCATCACACTGCCCAAATACTTAAATTCACTCACATTCTCCATTTCCTTCCCACCCAATCTCACTGTACACTCACTGGCTTCACTTCTCTCGAAGACCATCACTTTACTCTTCCCCACATTCACCTTTAGATTCCATTTCTTACACACTCTCCCAAACTCATCTACCAAGCCTTGCAGCTCCCTTTCGTCTTCGCTCAACAACACAGTATCATCTGCAAACAACAGTACAGGGAGTTTCCAAACACTGCCCTCTCTCACTAGGGCCGCTCCAACATCCACTGCCCGACCTTGCATCTCTTTTATAACCCCATCCATATACAGACTGAACAACCATGTAGACATGACACATCCTTGTTTCAGTCCAACCTTCAAATGGAAAGATTCACTCAGTTTGCCATCCACACGCACTGCAGCCTTAGCACCCTCATACATACTCTTCACTGCCTTCAACAACTTCCCATCCACTCCATATATTCTTAATACCTTCCACAAACCTTGTCTATCCACCCTGTCATATGCTTTCTCCAGATCCATAAAGGATGCATACAACTTCTTCCACTAAAGATCTAAGAATGAATATCTGGTCTACACAACCTCTTCCCTTCCTAAAACCTCCTTGCTCTTCTCCAACTAATTCCTCAGTAATTTCCCTAACTCTGTCAATAAGTATCCTACCATATATTTTTCCTATTACACTGAGAAGGCAAATGCCCCTATGATTACCACACACTGCTTTTTCCCCTTTTCCTTTGTACAGAGGAATAATTATACCTGACTCTGTTAAATGCTTTCTTGAATTCTAGATAGATACTGTCCACCCATCCGTCACTTTTCTGTAATGTTTCTGCAACTCTATCATAGTAGCTTAGTAGATTAGTAACACAAGGTTTTCCCTTTCTAAAACCAAACTGCCTTTTGTTATCATATTGTGTTCTTCTAGATGGTTTACCCAAACTTTTCTTATCAGCTTTTCTAGAATCTCACTTACAACACTGGTTAGTGATACTGGTCGGTAGTTGAGTGGATTTGGTCTATTTCTTTCCTTGAATAGGGGAACAATGTTTGCTTTTTTCCAAATATCATGTAGTTCATCTTGACCTAAGGATTCCTTGAATATTAAATATATTGATCTACTTAACTCTTCTGCACATTCATGTAGCAAATGAAGTCAGGACCATTTACTTTTCCTTTGTCTAATTTACTTAACTTGTCCTGTACTTCTCTTTCTGATATTTGTATATCTGGTAATATGTGTGGGCATGCATGTTCCATATGATCTCTCTCAAAATTATTTTCTTATGTAAAAACAGACTGAAAATTGTTATTTAGTGCTTCACAAATATCTTTCAAATGTGTACAGATGATCCCCTCGACTCTAATGGACAGTATTTAATCTTTAACTTTGGTTTTGCTTTGGATGAAGCTGTAAAATAGCTTTGGTTGATTGCTACTTTTATTTATAATGTCTTCCTCAACTGTCTTTGGGCTTCTCTCCTTATTCTTGTATAATCGTTTCCTGCCTGTTTATCGTCGTTATATGCTCTCTCACTATTGTGTCTTCTGTATCTATTCCACAAGTCTCCTTCCCCTCCCTCATTCTGTATTAAACCATTTCTTTATTATCATTTCTGCTTCTCTGTGCTGTGGGTTGTAATTTTGGACTCCTATTTCATAAAGTTTACAGAAATTTCCATATATAACATTTAAATCCTGTCCTCTAAGCTCCTTTTCCCAATCTATTGTTAATTGTTAAGAAGTACTTCTTTAGGTCATGGTAATTGCCCTTTTTTGTTGTTTAAGCTCTTTTTGTAACTCTCAGTACTGTTAACTGTGTCATATGCAATCCTGAAGTTGAAATTTAATACTGTATGGTTGCTCTTCCCAAATGGAGGGTCATGCATTAAATTGCCAATATCATTTTCTTGCCTAGCAAATATAAGATCTAGTACTGATGGATCATCAAGTCCTCTTTTCTGGTGCTTTTCTTTACATGCAGTGTTAGGAAAACTCCTGTACAAGGTCCAGGAGCTTTTGGTCCCAACAGCTTTCATGGCTTCTTACATCTAGAGTATTCCAATTCATATTTGTATTGAAATCTCCAGTTAATATAATTCTTTCATATTTCCCTTCCATTCTATGTAATGCTCTTAGACTCTGAATTGTACTCTCTGCCAGGTCTTCATATTCGCCTATTTCCCAAATGTTTGTTTTGGGTGGAATGTGTAAATCTGCCACAATTAATTTCCCTTCACATGTGAAGGGAAAACGTTGTTACATGAAAAAGTTGTTACATGACAGTACTGTGATACTAACTCTAACGTACCTTCCGGAAGTGAAGCTTGGACCCTGTTGGAAGGACAGAAGTCAAGAGTGAGAGCAGTGGAAATGAGTTATTTGAGAGAAGCATGTGGAGTCACATGGAGAGACAGAGTAACAAATGAGAAAATGAATGAGCGTTGTGGTGTGGTTGTGGACGTGACAGGAAGCGTTAGGAGAAACACGTTAAGGTGGTTTGGGCATGTGGAGAGGATGGAGAGTGAGACTGACGAGGAGAGTGTATGTGAGTGAGGTGGAGGGGGCGAGAGGGAGGGTGAGGCTGAGGATGAGATGGAGGGATGGAGTGGAGAGGTACATGAGAGAGGGGGGTGTGAGTTGGAAGCCGGGTAGTGAAATGGCGGGGTACACAGCAACATGGAGGCGATTTGTTTGTGGCCACCCCGTGCGGGATTGAGGCGTCTGGCAATAGATAGACAGACAGACATGTATTAACCTCTACTGCAATCAGCTCTACTTGTGGGGGTATATCTAGTTCTAGTTCTTTGACTTGCAGATTTTTCTTTGCTAATATTATAATTCCTCTCTCTCTATCCTCCTCCTCCTTATTTAAAATTCCTATCTCTTCTCCATGTACTGTAGTCCTCTAATTTTAGGATATCATTTGATATCCTTGGGGTTAATTTTGTCTCAGTTAGGCAAATAATGTGGTTCCTTTTCTTTGGTATAATCTTTCATCTCTAATAATTTAGATATCATTCCATCTACATTTCAGTACATCAACTTAAATCATCTTGTTTATATACTTGCCATAGCTTAAGTCTATTACCTTCCTCTTTTATATTCCCTGCGGTTATGTACCACTTTCGTACCTGCAATCCAATTACTTTGTAAAAAAAATTTAGTCTTCTCTTCCTCTGATCTTTCCTTATTTTTTTGTTTTTGCTTTCTCCCTCCTCTCCTGTAGTGTTCCTAATTCCTCTTGAGTTAGGCATCTTTTTTATCCATACTTTTTTTAATTCCTCTTTTTCCATGAGTTTGTCAGCATTTTTAAATATCTCCTCTACAGTGTTTGCACTCTGGAATGTTACTTTCAGGGGCCCTGACTTACTTCTCTCATATTTCCCTAGCCTTTTATGTTCTTCTATATCTTTATCACAGATATCCTCTGACTGTTGATGCAGTATCTTCATTATATCTTCCATCTCCTTTTTGTCCCTTGAGATTCTGTTTTTTTATTTCTTCTTCACCTGTGGCATTGATTACTACAGATTTGTTAATCTCTATAGCTTCCCTGACTAGTTTTGGGTTATTCTTTATAATTTCTTTCATTTCCTTTCTCATGCTTTTTACCTTTGTATCTAAATAATTCCTTACTCTCACCATTTCAACATACAGTACATAATTTGTACCTCATCTTTGTAATTTCTCACCATTTCATTTCCCTGTGTTATTTTCTCTTCAGTGTTACTACTTTGGTCTATCAGACTACTTGCTTGCCTGATTTTCTCTGTATCATTTCTGAAATCATCCATAATTCTCTCATGGTTAACAACTGCTCATCCTGTTTCCCTAGGCTTTGTTCTCAGTGAATTTACCTCAGCTGATAGTTCATCTATTGTTGTGGTTTTTCTGTTTACCTCTTTTATCAATTCCTCATTTTTTCCCTTCTGTCTGCATAGCTCATTCTTGATTTCTTCAATTTCCATCTGAAAAGATCTCTCTAGTCTATTTACTTTTCCAACTAATTTATCGTCAGTTTCCTTTTCAACCAGTTCTAGATAGAAGTCATCATCCTGATTTTTACCTTTGTCTCTTTCCTTAACACATTCTAAAGGCATCTTTCCACAACATGAAGCCATCTCAAAGAAAAGATCTCTACATATGGTTGTTGCCTCACTCTGTCGTCTGATAACCTTCGCGTTTTCCAGCTGACGTAAGGAAATTCATCACATTCCTTGACACTGACACAGATGTTTACTTACTTTAGGCTACACTTTCTTTGGTATTTCTTGTTTTTCTGTGTTGGATCATCACCTAAGTTAGCCTGATACGAGATTGACCCATAAATCGATCAATTTAGGTTTCCCCAGAGCGAAGCACAGAGATATCATGTCCAATCCACGTGTTAGTCACAATGTGTGTGTGTGTGTGTGTGTATTTACCTATTTGTAGTATACAGGAATTGAGCTAAGCTCGGGTTGTCCTGTCTCCATACAGTATCTACATTCATCTTTAATTTTAAATACATGAATGTTTTTCGCCTGCACCACCTCTTCGTCTAAGTCATTCCAAATACTTATGCTTCTATTCGGGAAACTAAACCTTTTGAGATCATTAAGACATCTACTTTTCCTCAACTTGACGCCATGACCTCTTGTCCCTCCATCATCCAACATAAAAAGATCCTCTCTATCCACCCATTCCAATTCTCTTACATTTCTAAATATCGTAATCAAGTCACCTCTTTCTCTACTCTCGCACAGTGTTGGTAACTTCAGTTTTTCCAATCTCTCCTCGTAGGTGAGTTCCCATAAACATGGTATCATCCTCGTTGCCATCCGTTGAACCCTCTCTAGTTTATCAATATGCTTCTTCAAATGAGGTGACCATACCACAGCCGCATACTCTAGTCTTGGTCTTATCATGGTCACTATCATCGCCCTCAACATTGGTGTTGTGATGAGGAGAGGTAGGCTGAGGTGGTTTGGACATGTGGAGAGGATGGGGGATGATAATTGGGTACAGAGGGTGAGAAGTGTTAATATTGGGGGAGGGGTTGGGAGGGGTAGACCGAGAAAGACATGGGATGAGGTCATTAAATGTGACTTAAGGGTTAAGGGACTGAATAGGGAGGCTGCCAGAGATCGAGCAGCGTGGAGAGCCGCCATTAGGTGACCAAGGCCGACACATGCAAGCATGTTGGAGCCTTCAAAAACGAAACGAAACGAAACGATATAATTAAAAGCCACTCTCATGTTAGTCAGTAATCTATGAGTTCCTCCAATAATTGTGTTTATATGCTTTCCTGGTAACAAGTCATCCTGAATAACCACTCCCAAGTCTTTTTCATCCTTTCTTTTACTAATCATCTCATTGCCCATTTTATATGTCCAGTGTGGTCTTCTTTCACTTATTCCCATTTCTAATACATGACACTTCTTGGCATTAAAATCCATTTTCCAAGTATGGCTCCAGCTGTGGAGTTTGTCCAAGGCCTCTTGCAGTTCTTTACAACTATCAATACAGTTAATATGTTTCATGATTTTAGCATCATCTGCAAACATACTCATGTAACTATTCAAACCCTCTGGCAAATCATTTACATATATCAGAAACATTATCGGGGCCAGGACAGAGCCCTGAGGTACTCCACTAGTCACATTTCTCCATTGTGAAACCTTGTCTCTTACAAATGTTCTCATCTGCCTTCCTATCACATAATCTCCCATCCACTTTAACAGTTTCCCATGCACCCCTCCAAAGGTCTTCAACTTCCACAATAGTCTCCTATAGGGAACCATGTCAAATGCTTTCTTGAGATCCAGATAGACACAGTCTGCCCATCTCTCTCTCTCTCTCTCCTGTATGACATCTATTACCCTACTGTAGAAACTTAATAGGTTAGTAACACATGATCTTCCAATGCTTTCTTGAGATCCAGATAGACACAGACTGCCCATCCCTCTCTCTCCTGTATGACATCTATTACCCTACTGTAGAAACTTAATAGGTTAGTAACACATGATCTTCCTTCCCTCAATCCAAACTGTCTTGGTGTTATCACTTCATTTTCTTCTAACTGCTTTATCCATCTTTTTCTAATAATTTTCTCACAGATTTTACAAACAATACTAGTCAGTGACACAGGTCTGTAATTAAGTGGATCCCCCCTATCTCCTCCCTTGAAGATTGGCACAATACTTGCTCTTTTCCAATCTTTAGGTAACTGTCCACTTTCCAGCGAGGTCTTGATGATGACATAAACTGGCCACACTAACTGGTCAGCACATTCCTTCAGGATCCATCCAGCCACACCATCTGGTCCCATTGCTTTTCTCACATCCAAATCCCACATCAGCTGTAGCACCTCATTCACATCAACTGTAATTTCTGCCATTCCCATCAGCCTGGGTTCCATTTCAGGCTCCCTAAATTCCTCCTCCAGTACATAAACTGACTGCAGCTTGCTGTTCATTATTTCACACAATTCCTCCTCTCTTTCATGTGTTTCATCTCCATCCCTCAATCGTATTATACTGTCCTTAACTTTCATTTTACCATTTACATATCTATAAAATAGTTTGGGCTCTTTTTACATTTAGATACAATATCTTTTTCGTATTTCCTTTCCTCTTCTCTCCGCACCCTTACATATCCATTTCTTACCTGCTTGTACTCCTCCCAAGTCCTTTCACTATACCTTCTTCTCACCTTATTCCATGCTTATTTTCTTGCCTCTTGTGCCATCCTACATCTGTTGTTAAACCATTCTTTCTTCCTTTCCATAGCTGCAGAAAATTTTGGGACATACATAGTAATTCCTGTTTCATATACTTTTATAAAAAAACTCACATTCTCATCAACATTTGTGATCGTATTGATTTCACTCCAGTCTACATTTTGGAAAAAGTTCCTCAGGGAAGCAAAGTTTACCTTCTCATATCTATTTTCTTTGTGTTTTTTTTTCATCTCTCTCTCTCCTTCCCTTACTCCCACCACTTCCATCTCAATTACCAGAGGATCACTTTTACCAAAGGGGCATTGGTAGGTTAGGTTTCTCACATCATTTGGGTGCTTTGTGAATACTAGATTGAGCCTCGATGGCTCATCGTCATCCCTAATTCTTGTGTTTTTTTTAATCAATTGGGTTAACATGTTTTCCATCACCAATTCCATTAATTTATTTCCCCATGATTCCTCATTGTTCCCAGGACTCATACTTTCCCAATCAAAATCTCCCATTAATATCATTCTATTTCTTCGTTCAGTTAACATCTTTAGCCTAATAATGGATTCTCTTATTAACTGTTCATAATCTTCCTTCGTCCGTGCCCTAGTTTTGGGGGGCATATAAAATACTGTTACATCTATTTTTTCTTCATAACTGTCCTCTATTTGATTCCCAAAAGTTCAGCCATGGTATTTTCAATTTCTATATTCTTTGCTCTTAGGTCATTATTGGTAACCTCTCCCAAACTTACCTTCTCTGTCCTTCCTCCAAATGTTATAATTGTTCCATCCAAATAATTTTGTATTGACATCTCGGGGCAATTTAGTCTCCACAAAGCAAACAATTTCAGGTTTATTTTCATTTATATAGTCTCCAATTTCCCCTTTCTTAGATATTAACCCATCTACATTACTGTACATGATACTCAGATTTACTGCACTATTTTTATCTTTACTCATTCTTCTCTTTTTCATATTCCTATCCTTCCCCTTTGTTTCCTTCACTTCACATACCACTTCCTTACTTTCATATCCATCACTCTCCAAAAAAAAGTTTTACGTTCTTCCTCTGTCCTCCTGTCATTTTTTTCCTTTACTTGTTCCTTCAAAGATTTTAAAATATCTCATTTTAATCCTTCCTTACTATAATATTTTCCATCCCTGTCTCTTTATTTAGTTTCCAGGTCACTTTAAGTACATCATTTGCTAAACTTTCTGATGACAGCTTAACTCTCATTGGTCTTACTTCCCCTTTCTTGTATGCCCCTATCCTCCTTACTTCCCCAATTTCTTTTTCCCACTTGTTTCCTTCGGGATCAACCCTCCTCAATATTTTTCTTACTTGATTTATCTCTCTCTCGAGTCTCACAGACCTAACCTTTTCTTCCTCCTCCCTGTTTCCAAATATTATCACACATCTGTTCCTTTCTACATTTTCTCTCACTTTTTTCTCTTTTTTCTTTAATATTTTCACTACATTTTCTTCCATTTTTTTCTTGTTCATTTCCCTTTCTTCCTGAATGATTTCCCTTAAGCTGACCACTTCTTTCTGTTCTTCTTCCACATGTGCCCACTTTGCCTTTTGCTCTTCTAACACACTACTGTACTCACTTTCTCCGTTTTGCTACTACTCTCTTCTAATTTTCTCCTTAATTCAATATTTTCTTGTTTCAGATTCCCGATCTCCTGGTTCGCCGTCTCATTGGCCTGTATCAAACTCTGTATAGTGTTCTCGGTACCTTCAGGCATACTTCTTGATACTAGATCATCCACTTTCTTTTCTAATTCACTAATTCTCATAATCAATGTCTGACTAAATCCATAACACTTGTTTCATTATCAAATCCTGAAAATTCCAGTCTCTCAATGTTTACATTGTAGGCCATGTTTGAGGTTGGTTACAGTACTAAAAGAGCTGTTACCAAAGATTCTATAACATTCATGTATACTCACCAACATTATCTCTTTACATTTTTGGTAGTCTGTTTTAAATTACAATATTTTAAACAATACTGAAGGAGACAGGACAAATATAATTCCTGAAAACTACTGCAGGTTTTGAAGTGTTCGTTGAGAGGTGGTGTTGAAACACGTCCGATCGCTCTGCCTGCCTGCCTGCCTGCCTGTGTGTGTGTGTGTGTGTGTGTGTGTGTGTGTTT
>JAGKTI010008837.1:19663-32484 GCA_018397915.1 Birgus latro
TGTGTGTGTGTGTGTGTGTGTGTGTGTGTGTGTGTGTGTGTGTGTGTATTTACCTAACTGTATTTACCTAATTGTGATATACAGGAAATGAGCTACGCTCGTGGGGTCCCGTCTCTGTTTCTCAATAAGTCAAATTTAGCTTTAAACTCGTTTAAGTTTTTAGACTGGACGATCTCTTTGTCCAGTCTATTCCACAGGTCTATGCATCTATACGGAAAACTATATTTCTTGATGTCCTTCAAGCAGCGTGGCTTCTTCAGTTTCAGTCCATGTCCTCTTGTTGCTCTCTTATCCCATAAAAACAGATCTTCTCTATCAATTTTATCTACTCCCATCATGGTCCTGAACACTGCAATCATGTCACCTCTCTCTCTCCTTTCCTCTAAGGATGGCAAATCCAGCCTTTCTAGCCTCTCACTATATGACAGATCTGCCAAACTGGGGACCATCTTGGTTGCTGTTCTTTGTATTCTCTCAATCTTGTTTATATCTTTCTTTTTGTGTGGGGACCACACTACTGCCGCATATTCTAACCTGGGGCGGATCATGGCCACTATCAGTTTTTTCATCATCTCTTCATTCATGTAATGGAATGCCACTCTTATGTTGGTCAAGAGTTTATATGTCTCTCTAACTATCTTGTTGATGTGTTTTTCAGGTGACAAACTATCCTGGAACAGCACTCCTAAATCTTTCTCTTCTCTCGCTTTTGTGATTGGTTCATTACCCATCATATAGTTCAGTGATGGTCTCTTGGTGCTTTTACCCATTTCCAATATTTTACATTTTTTTGCGTTGAATTTCATTTCCCACATCCGGCTCCAGTCATGTATCCTATCCAGATCCTCCTGCAGCATTTTACAGTCCTCCTCAACCTCTACCTTCCTCAAGATCTTGGCATCATCAGCAAACAGACTTGCATAACTGTTTACTCCATCTACCATATCATTTATGTAAATCAGGAACATTACTGGTGCCAACACCGAGCCCTGTGGGACACCACTTGTTACTTCTCTCCATCCAGACATCCTGTCCTTTATTACTGTCCTCATTTGTCTGTCTCTCAAAAAGTCTTTCATCCATTCCAGGAGGTTACCCTTCAGTCCTCGTATATGCTCTAGTTTCCACATTAGTCTCTTATGGGGTACCTTGTCAAAGGCCTTCTCCAAATCTAAATATACACAATCCACCCAACCGTCTCCTGCAGCACATCAATCGCTCTTGAGTAAAAGCTCAACAAGTTGGAAACACATGACCTTCCACTTCTAAATCCAAACTGACTTTCAGTCAAAATATTCATCTCTTCCAGATATTTTATCCACCTATCTTTCAGAACCTTCTCACACAATTTTGCAACCATGCTGGTTAGGGACACTGGTCTATAGTTCAGGGGTTCTTCCTTGTTTCCTCTCTTATAAATTGGTACCACATTTGCTCTCTTCCATTCCCGAGGCACTTTCCCTTCTTCCAGCGAACATACAATTAAACTGTGAATCTTATCTGCCAGTTGGTCTCTGCATTCCTTCAGTACCCAATTTGAAATTCCATCTGGTCCTGGGGCTTTCCTTACATCTTGAGTTTCCAGTAATTTGTACACTTCCTGTACTTCCACTTTTATATCTTTTATCACTACACTCCTAGTCACTCCTTCCCCCTCCACAAACTCCCCTTCATTAGTAAAAACTGATTGGAAACGTTTGTTCATTATTTCAGCTTGCATTGCCGCATCATTATAGACCTCTCCTTCTACTTTCAGTTTGGTGATTCCTTCCTTTTGCTTCAATTTGCCATTAACAAATCTATAAAACAGTTTGGGTTCATCCTTACATTTGTCGATTATACCTTTTTCAAAGTTCCTTTCTTCCTCTCTACGAATTCTTGTATATTCATTTCTAGTTCTTTTATATTCTTCCTTTGTTCTGTTATTACCTCTCTTTCTCCATTTGNCTGTGTGTGTGTGTGTGTGTGTGTGTGTGTGTATTTACCTAATTGTATTTACCTAATTGTGATATACAGGAAATGAGCTACGCTCGTGGGGTCCCGTCTCTGTTTCTCAATAAGTCAAATTTAGCTTTAAACTCGTTTAAGTTTTTAGACTGGACGATCTCTTTGTCCAGTCTATTCCACAGGTCTATGCATCTATACGGAAAACTATATTTCTTGATGTCCTTCAAGCAGCGCGGCTTCTTCAGTTTCAGTCCATGTCCTCTTGTTGCTCTCTTATCCCATAAAAACAGATCTTCTCTATCAATTGTATCTACTCCCATCATGGTCCTGAACACTGCAATCATGTCACCCCTCTCTCTCCTTTCCTCTAAGGATGGCAAATCCAGCCTTTCTAGCCTCTCACTATATGACAGATCTGCCAAACTGGGGACCATCTTGGTTGCTGTTCTTTGTATTCTCTCAATCTTGTTTATATCTTTCTTTTTGTGTGGGGACCACACTACTGCCGCATATTCTAGCCTGGGGCGGATCATGGCCACTATCAGTTTTTTCATCATCTCTTCATTCATGTAATGGAATGCCACTCTTATGTTGGTCAAGAGTTTATATGTCTCTCTAACTATCTTGTTGATGTGTTTTTCAGGTGACAAACTATCCTGGAACAGCACTCCTAAATCTTTCTCTTCTCTCGCTTTTGTGATTGGTTCATTACCCATCATATAGTTCAGTGATGGTCTCTTGGTGCTTTTACCCATTTCCAATATTTTACATTTTTTTGCGTTGAATTTCATTTCCCACATCCGGCTCCAGTCATGTATCCTATCCAGATCCTCCTGCAGCATTTTACAGTCCTCCTCAACCTCTACCTTCCTCAAGATCTTGGCATCATCAGCAAACAGACTTGCATAACTGTTTACTCCATCTACCATATCATTTATGTAAATCAGGAACATTACTGGTGCCAACACCGAGCCCTGTGGGACACCACTTGTTACTTCTCTCCATCCAGACATCCTGTCCTTTATTACTGTCCTCATTTGTCTGTCTCTCAAAAAGTCTTTCATCCATTCCAGGAGGTTACCCTTCAGTCCTCCTATATGCTCTAGTTTCCACATTAGTCTCTTATGGGGTACCTTGTCAAAGGCCTTCTCCAAATCTAAATATACACAATCCACCCAACCGTCTCTCTCCTGCAGCACATCAATCGCTCTTGAGTAAAAGCTCAACAAGTTGGAAACACATGACCTTCCACTTCTAAATCCAAACTGACTTTCAGTCAAAATATTCATCTCTTCCAGATATTTTATCCACCTATCTTTCAGAACCTTCTCACACAATTTTGCAACCATGCTGGTTAGGGACACTGGTCTATAGTTCAGGGGTTCTTCCTTGTTTCCTCTCTTATAAATTGGTACCACATTTGCTCTCTTCCATTCCCGAGGCACTTTCCCTTCTTCCAGCGAACACACAATTAAACTGTGAATCTTATCTGCCAGTTGGTCTCTGCATTCCTTCAGTACCCAATTTGAAATTCCATCTGGTCCTGGAGCTTTCCTTACATCTTGAGTTTCCAGTAATTTGTACACTTCCTGCACTTCCACTTTTATATCTATTATCACTACACTCCTAGTCACTCCCTCCCCCTCCACAAACTCCCCTTCATTAGTAAAAACTGATTGGAAACGTTTGTTCATTATTTCAGCTTGCATTGCCGCATCATTATAGACCTCTCCTTCTACTTTCAGTTTGGTGATTCCTTCCTTTTGCTTCAATTTGCCATTAACAAATCTATAAAACAGTTTGGGTTCATCCTTACATTTGTCGATTATACCTTTTTCAAAGTTCCTTTCTTCCTCTCTACGAATTCTTGTATATTCATTTCTAGTTCTTTTATATTCTTCCTTTGTTCTGTTATTACCTCTCTTTCTCCATTTGTTCCATGCCATGTTCCTCTCTTTTTTTGCTATAATACACCTTCTATTAAACCACTCCTTTTTCCTGTATTCATTCCCACTTACTCTTGGAACATATTTATCCACTCCTGAATTATAGAGGTCTAGAAAGATATCCCACTTCCTCTGAATCTCTCTTGTTTCTCTGAATTTTCTCCAATCTGCATTTTCAAAAAATTTACTCAATTCTGTAAAGTTTGCTTTCCCAAAGTTGTATCTTCCCTGCCTATGGAGCTCATCTCTTGGCACCACGTTCCCTATTATCATCTGGAACTCAATGACCACATGATCACTTTTTCCCATAGGACACATATATTTCAAGGATTCAATTACGTCAGGTTCTTTGGTTAGCAGTAAATCTAATCTTGCTGGGGTGTCATCACCTCGGAATCTTGTCTCTTCTTTGACCCACTGCGTCATTACATTATTCATCACAATGTTTAACAATATAGTGCCCCACGAATCTTCGCCGCCTCCTGAGTCCCATTCCTCCCAGTTCACCTCTTTACAATTAAAATCACCCATTAGAATTATATTGCTGCTTTTCTCAATCACTTTCTGTAGGTAACTAACCATGTCTGACAACATCTCCTGGTATTCATCATCAGTCCATGCTCTTGTCTTAGGTGGAACATATACTACTGCTATATCTCTCTTACAGTTCTCTCCAGTTTCTAATTTCATGTTTATCACTTCAGCCCTACCCTCTCCCATTTCCACAGAATCTATATTTAGGTTATTCTTCACTGCTATCATCACTCCTCCTCCCATTTTATCTTTTCGGTCTCTTCTCCACAATTTGTATTTGCCATTTCCCATATGGATATCAATATTCTCCCTTAACTTGGTCTCTACAAAGCACATAACATCAGGTTCTTGTACCCTCAAGAAATCGTTGATTTCTAACATTGCCGATATTAATCCATCAACATTAGTGTACGCCACTTTTAAACTTTTTTCGTTATTACTTATACCGTCTTTTCTCCTCCTCTCCGTCGGTACCATTTTCTCAATTTCTGGTCCATAACTCTCCAATAAAACACTGTCTTCTCCTTCTCCGTTCTTTGTTCGTTTTTTGCCTTAGCTTCCTTTACTAACTCCTTTATTTTAGCTCTTTCTTCCTCATTTGCATCTCTCCTTAACCAGACATTTTCGAACCCCTCTTTGTCTGCTAATTTCCATGTCCTATTCATGATTTCATTTACTATTGCCTGGGACTTAAACTTCACCTTCAATGGCCTTGCCCCTCCTTCCTCATACTTACCTAACCTAAACACTTCTTCAATCTCTTCTAGGGCTTCATTGTTACCCTCCATGACTACTGATAATATTTCTTTAACTTTACTCAATTCTTCTCTTTCTCTTTCAGATCTTATCGTGATACGCTTTTCTTTTACCCCTAAAATAATTACACATTTTTTCTTATCTGCTACATCCCTGACTAGAGCTTCTCTACTTTTCAATACCCTAACCACTTCCTTCTCCACCTTTTCCTTGCTTTGTTGTTCAATAATCTCTTTCAAATTTACATTCCCTTCCTCCTGAATTTTCTTCCACCCCTTTTGTTGCTCCTTGATTTCCTTAATATGTTCATCTTGCATCCTTGATTTTGAATCATACTCCTCTAATTTACTTTTCATTCTGTCTTTCTTCTTCCAACCTCCTGTTTTCCCTCTTGAGGTGTTCTATTTCATTTGTGGCAGATTCGTTGCTCGTTTTTAATTCCGTGACTTCTCTTTCCTGTTCTGCACTGCGTGTGTAAACTTTTTCCAGCTCGTTCTTTAAACCTTTGATCTCTCTCTCCTGTTGTAAGGTCCTCTCTTGCAGCTCCCTAATTACTACCCATACCTTCATCAATTCCTGGACATTCTTCTCCGCCGTTTTTTCTACTCCTGCTACTCTTGTTTGATACAATTTTGAACTTCCATTTCTCGCATCTTCGTCGGAGAAACCCACAAATTCACTTTCGCCAGACGTAAACAAACCGCCGTCGCTTTCCGCCATGATGCAACCATATGGAAACTTTTCTACACTGTATCTTGCTCTCTTTATCCCAGAGCCCGCTTTTTTTTAAACTAATGTCCGACGGAACCACCACTCACGCACTCATTTCTATAATCACAATAGGCTGGTTTCCTTTCGCCGCTGATTCCACGATTATTTCCCTGCAGTCCAGGAGGACGTCTGTCCACGTCGGCGACCTGTGTGTGTGTGTGTTTGCAAAGCAGTGCACCCAACACATGAGGCCTAAGGTGGCCGTTGTTAATCTTTTTGTTTTACTGTCAACGTCATAATGCATTAATTTCTTGCTGCAGCATGTTGATAGTTATATTACATACTTTTAACATATCCTAGTGTTCTCTATTTGTATTAGTAGTTGGACCATGAGTGTTAAGCATGAAATCTGCTTGAGATGTAATTGTTAGTTAAGAATGACGGGTGGGGAGGTTTAGGTACGGGCATGGGGGAGGGTTGGCAGCTGGGGTAGAGGCGGGTGGAACTCGTTTCGTCCACCCCTCCCCACCCCTCCTTCCTGGGTATACGGGGGTAGGAAGGGGGCACCCCTGGGCAGATCATGAGTGTACAAATTTCTCACATTTTCAAAGGTCTCTCCCAATAGTCCGAAAAAAAACAATACTGTAGTCCAAAAGACCCTCAGTCCCCTGCCATTCAGATTACAGGACTTTTACTGTGGCAGGTTCATTACATACAAGTCTGTGGGAAATAGTAGATATACTATTTCCCAGTCAGGAAGGCTGACAGGAAGTTGGAGAGGGATGTTCAAGTTATAGGGAGTGAAGAGTGTATGCAGGAACAGAAATTATTGATATGTGACATGGTGCTTAAGGAGCATGTGATGAAGAAGAGGACCTATGCACCCAGGACGAAAATATGGAAGCTAAAAAACCAAGTGGTAAGGGATGCTTTCTATAGCGAGATGAGTAACATGGTGGCTGAATAGTGAGCTGTCGATACAAGTGTTAATGAACAGTACAGAGCTGTCAAGAACACTGAATAGTGAGCTCTTGATACAAGTGTTAAAGAACAGAACAGAGCTCTCAAGAACAATCTCCTGAGAGTTACTGATTCAGTGTGTGGAAGGGCAAGGCCCCTCCCAAGACATAAAAAAACATGGTGATGGGATAAGGGTATAGAAGTTGCAGTTGAGTAGAAAAGAAGGCTTTTCTGGGAATGGAAAAGGGGTAGTAAATATGAGGAATACTTGGCCTCCAAGTGTCAGGCTAGAAAAGAAGTATACAGAGCAAAATCCAAGTCTGAGACTTGCACTGGATAACCTAAATAGTGTTGAAAAGAAGAATACGATATTTAAGGTGGCAAATCAGATGAAGAGGGAAAACTGGGATATCATAGGTAAGAAGTGTGTGAAGATGATGAAGGAAAGATAGTGGTGAACAGTGGGGATATTAAAGACGCCTGAAGAGAGCATTAAGGCTGGTTACTAAATGACTGGAACAAGGAAGGATTGGAGTCAGTGAATTCAGTGTTTGGCCTTTGCCCTACGATTGATGCTGCTACTGTGAGCAGGGCAATTGGCAGGATGCTGGTGGGGAAGGCAGCAGGTGTGTCTGGGCTAACTGTTAGAATGCTGAAGGCCTCAGGAAATGTAGGAGTGGAGTTGGTTGCTGACTTGATAAATACGATTACAAATGAGTGAGTTGTCCCAGATGACTGGCTGAAGAGCGTGATTGTAAATGTGTACAAGTGGAAGGGTGATGCCCAGGAAGGATGAAATTGTAGAGGCATTAAAATGTCTGGGCCAGATAAAGAAGGTAATGGAAAGAGTTCTAGGAAGGTGTGACAGAAAGAGTGAATATTAATGAGATGCAGTTTGGGTTTATGCCAGGCAAAGGGACCACTGCCACGATATTGCTTGACAGATTCAGGAAAAACATACTGTATAGGACAGAAAAGGGATCTGTACTTTGTTTCTGTTGATTTGTAGAAGGATTCTGACCCCTAGGAAGGTGGTGAAGTGGGCAATGAGAAAGCTTAGGATCAAAGGAGTGGCTGGTTAGAGTGGTTATGGCAGTGTAAGTGGGTACTCAGACCCAGGTGAGAGTGAATGGAGATTTGAGTGATGAGTTTTCCGTGAATGTTGGTGTGCATCAGGGATCAGTTTTGAGCCCCTTCTCGTTTATCAGGGTACTTGAAGCCCTCTCATGTGACCAGATGTGGACTCCCATGGGAGATGTTGTATGCCGATGATTTGGTTTTGATTGCAGAGAATGAGAGGGAGGCGGAGGAAAGATTTAGGAAGTGGAGAGCTGGTATGGGGTCCAAGGGCCTGAGAGTTAATTCAGATAAAACAAACTTGAAGGAACCTACGCTTGGCAGTGGTACTGTCAAAGAAGAGGGAGAGTGGCTATGTGCAGTTTGCCACACAGGCGTGGGAAGTACCTGTAATTCCATCTTCTGCAGTGTTTGTGAAATGTGGGTGCATAAGAGATGTAGTGGTATTAGAGGTAGACTGTGAAAGAATGCTGATTTCACGTAAGTGGGGCATCCGGGAGAGCAAGTGGAGTTTGTCCGGCATGATAGAACTGATCTTGCTGGTGAGTCTCTTGAGTGCGTGGAAGAGTTTTGCTATCTGGGAGACATTACGTGCTGGAAGTGGGGCTGGTGAGTCTCTTACGTCTATGGAACAGTTTTGTTATCTCAGAGACATGTTAGGTGCTGGAGGTGGAGCTGGACTTTCTGTGACTAGAATGAGAAGTGGTTTGAAGAAGTTCAGGGTGCTGTTGCCTCTTGTGACACTGAGAAGGCTTTCCCTCTGTGATAAGGGATTTTTGTATGCAGAAGTGTTAGGAGTGTAATGTTGTACGGCAGTGAGACCTGGGCAATAAATGAAGAAATATTCATAGGCTCAACCATACGGAAATGACAATGATTAGGTGGATGTGCTGTGCATTCCTGAATGCAAGGCCAAGAGGGCTAGGTTTAAGATGGATGAATAGTAGTAGTAGTAGTTGCTCTCTAGGCAGTCTGGCCAAACTGCACCGAGTCCGTAAGGAAGGCCATGGCCAAGACAGGGCTTTCCCACAGAGCTCTCAGGGAGTGTATATTGTGTTGCTGGCACAGATGATTGTGTGCAATGCAGTCTTCCATAATGTGCTTAACAGTATGGGGTGCTGTGTTGCATCCTGGACAGGCATCAGCGACAGAGTCGTCCAGCCTCTTCTGATAACTTAAGAGGGCTGGATGATGCCCACATCTCAGCCTGGCCAGGTGGATCCTGTTCTCACGAGGGAGATAGGATTCAGAAGGGTGGATATCGGGACGCCATGCATGCAGCTGTGTGCTTTCTTTAAGTGACTGAATGGAGTGGCGAGTGATATAAGTATGGATATGCTTCTGGAAGCTGGTCTGAGGTGGGAGAGATGACAGTATTCGTGTATGATATCATGTGCTGGGTGTTGTTTTGATGTTTCTTAGAGTGTGTGGATGTGCTGCCATGTAGTGTAGTGGATGGTGTGGGTTTGTTGAGGCTGTGGTGAGAATTTGGGTGTCTTTCATGTCTAGATGATCCTTGACTTTGAGGACTTTGGTTTTTTGGTGTATGTGTTCTGTGGGTGTAGTAGCTGTGTAGCCTGTGATTATTTTTAGGGCCTTGTTTTGTATGGTCTGTAGAGTGTTGTAGTGTGTTTTAGTGAGATTAGAAGCCCGAGCAGGGCGCGCATAATTCATCACTGAACGTATATATTGTTTGTATGCTGTGATGGTCGTTTCGCTGTTGTGTCCAAATGTTGTATGGGCAAGTGACCTCAAGGCATCGAGACTTGGTGCTAATTTATCTTTAATGTTTGTGATGTGTTGTTTAAATGACACTGATGTATTGTATGTTACACCAAGGATTCTATGTGTGTGTGTGTGTGTGTGTGTGTGTGTGTGTGTGGTAGGGGAGTGTTGTTTATGGTGAGGTGTGGAATATGAGTGTTCTGCTGTCCACTTTGTGATAAGGGTTACTGTAGATTTGGGTGGGGCTATTTTGAGCCTGTTTGTGGTGAACCATTCGTGTAGTGCGTTGAGGTATGGTTGGAGGATGTGTGCGGCTGTGTCTGCATTTTGGTGTGTACATGTAAATGTTATGTCATCTCCATAAGAAGCTATGTGTATCTGTGGTGTGTAGGGTGTGGGTATGTTGTGCACGTATAGGTTAAAGAGTGTAGGGGACAAAACAGATCCTTGGGGGACGCCATTTGTCTAGTGTGACTAGGAGTGTTCTGTGTGGTGGCCTAGCTGAATTCATGCCATCAAAAACTCTCTGTGCTAGGTCAGTAAGTAGGGTGTTTGTGGAGTGTAGTGGCCTGAAACCATGTTGTGATGGGGCAAGGGGAGTGTGAGGTGTAACTTGTTGTAGTACCAGTCATTCAGTGACTTTGGATGGGGTGCAGAGGAGTGTGATGGGGTGGTGTCAGGAAGGTAACATGGGGTCTTTGTTGGGTTTGAGGATTGTGATGATAATGCCATACTTCCAGAAGTTGGGTATTATGTTGTATGAGTAGCTGTAGTTTAATATGTTGGTGAGTGATTGTATGCTTTGTGGTCCAAGGTGTTTAAGGTGTATGTTGCTTATGTTGTCTGGTCCACAGGAAAATGAGTGATTAAGGTTGCTAATGATGTGCTTCGTCTGGTTGCAAGTGAAAGGTGTGAAGTCTGGGTCTGTGGGAACTGTTTCGTACTTTGGATGACACGTTAGTCATCGTGGTGGGGGTTTAGATGGCTGACATGTGAAAAGTGATCAATGAAAGTGTTTGCTTGTTATTTGTTTGAGGGTATGGTGTCTGTTGTTGTGATATCAGCATGTGATCGTGTAGTGTTGCTCTTGGAGAGTGTGATCCTATTTAGTGTTTGCTGGTGTTTGAGTAGTGATCAAGTGTTTGGAGAAAATTATTCCAGTTTAGTGTTTGCTGTACTGATATTATATTGTTTATTTTAGTGTTGAGTTCTTGTAATTGTTGTACAGTGTCTTGTGTATGGGGTGTTGGGGAGTGTCATAGTGTGTCCCGTTGACTGATGAAGCCTTGAATTTCTGGTGTGAAGTTGGGGTTGTGTCTCTGTTGCCTCTAGGGATGTGTCTTTGTGTTTTGAATAATTGTATTGAAAGTGTGCACAGCAGTGTTGATATTTGTGATGGATGTACTGTTTAATGATCCAAAGTGTTCTGTTTCAGTTGTGACGGCCTCCAAGTTGGCTTTCTTATAATCAGTGTATTTGTGTCTGTGGCCAGCTGAGGTGATTCTGGTTTTGGTAGTGATGATGATTGGGAGATGGTCAGAGCCAAGGGCTCTGACCATTCTCCAGGATGTTGTGGGGGTGAGGTTTGGGGAGCAGAAGGTGATGATTGGGGATGATGGGAGGAAGAGGGCTTAGTGTGGGATATGGGTATGTTGATGGAGATTATTAAGTATGAAAAGATGATCTGTTTGGGATTGTAGTACCAGCCCTCTGTCTGTGTCAGGGTTGTTGACATGCCAGGCCGATGTCTTGGCATAGATATCACCACCCTGGATGATGTTGAGTATGTCAGTGATAAGGTGTATTTGTGGAGAGTAATTGTGTGGTATTGTGGGGGATGACTGGGGGGGGGGGAATGTATGTACTGGCGATTGTTATATGTTATTTGTTGCCAGTGCATATTTTAATTGATTGTATTTCTATTGTGGTGTCATGTGGGGGGAGAAGTGACTTTGTGTATGCAATGGTATCTGAAAAGTTGATGGATTTGTGTACCAATGTGATGAGTCCACTGCTACCGTCGTTGGCCCGATCTTGTGTTATGGTGGTGAAATTATGAAATGTAGGTGTTTTTTGTGTTGTATGTAGTTTTGTTTCTTGTAAGATGGCAGTGTGTACATTTCATTGTTTGATGAATTGTGTGAGTTCTTGTTTTTATGTGTTTATGCCATCTATGTTTATTTGATGGATGTTTATGTTGTGTGTGCAATGTGTGTTGGGTGCTGCACCACGAGGTGGAGGTGGGGGCGTGGGTGGAGGGGAAGGGGTAGGAGAAGGTTGTGATGGAGGTAAGGGTTGGAGTGGATTAGACTGGGGTGGAATGGGAGGGGTTGGGGGATTGGATGGTGTGGGAAGGATTGGTGGGTTAGACTGAGGAAGTGTGGAGGAAGCAGGAGTGGGGTTGGCAGGGGGGTTTGTGGGTGGGGGGGAGGGGGGTTTGTGGGTGGGGGGGAAGGAGCATAAGGAGCAGGTCCAGGTGTTTGTGTAATGTTTTCTGGATGCAAGTGTTGTACAGGTGTAATGGGTCCAGTTCTTGCAGGAATTGCATTGAACTGAACCCTTTATTTGTCGGCTCGAAGTGATAGGTTTGAGCATGTTGGACATTTGTATTTGCTGGTGGGTCCTGGATTGCTCTCAATGTCCCTGGCTAGAAGAAGTAGGGGAATCATTTCTCTGTGTAGAAAAAACGGTGTTGTTGTGTGTGTTGTGTTGAGAGATGTGGTACTTGCTCGGGCGACCGAAGGCACTCCCAGGTTTTTGGGCCCAGTGAGGGGCCAGGGGGGTTTGTGGTGGTTTGGCCCCCATGCTGTCCTCCTCTTATGCTTTGACAGCCTCCGGGGGGTAGACCCACGGCAAAGCCGCCACCGCTCCAGGTCCAGATGGATGAGTTAAGAGGAAGGATCGGACTGGAGTGTATTGGTGTTTTGAGGAGGAGAGGTAGATTGAGATGGTTTGGGAATGTGGAAGGATGGGGATGACAACTAGGTGCAGAAAGTGAAAAGTGCAAACATTGAGGGTAGGGCTGTGAGAGGAAGATCAAAAAAGACCTGGGATGAGGTCACAGAGAAAGACCTCAGCATTATTTAGCAGTCTACCACTAAGACCACTACATCTCTTGAGCACTCATTTATTACAAACATTGCACAAGATGGAATTACTTCCCAC
>JAGKTI010008838.1:0-10820 GCA_018397915.1 Birgus latro
ACCTTTTCACAGCCTATGCACTCAAATATGGGACACAAAACATGAAGTAAATAAAATGTAACCAGAAAAATTATGATTTAGAGGTGTGTAGGGCAAAAATGTTCTCTAGTTGACTAGATAGTGAACGTATGTAAGAGACATGGTAATCACCAAGAAAATCACCTCTTTCACAGCCTGTGCACTCAAATATGGGACACAAAACATGAAGTAAATAAAATGTAACCAGAGAATGAGGATGTAGAAGTGATTATGGAAAATATTTAGCAGTTGACAATGTTTACTTACATGTCCATGATTGTTGTTTACTCCTTGTTTACCCCCACCTCTAAGGTTTTTACAGTGGTCATAATTGCTCTTGAAGCATGTCCAGTAATCCAGTGTTTAACTACACTTAATCCTTAGCGCTCTGACTTTTGATTATTTAATCAAGAACGAAAATACCGCAAACGATCGGACAGCCGTCCACTGTTCACTGGAGTCGAGACAGAACTAGTAGGAGGGGGATTGGGCAGGAAGGGAGCTAGTCGGCGCCCGCGGGAAATTCAAACTGACGCGGTTGGAAAAAATCGTATTTGTTTAGTTTTTTTTTGCTATTTTGGGGTTTCGGCCATCAGCCCACGATGTCCGAATGGTGATGTAACCAGAGGTTGTCCGGATAGTAGAGAGATTACTTTAATATACATTGAACGTACTTATACTCAGTTCTTCACTTGGCTTCATTGTTTGATTAATTGCATAGTTTCAAATTTAGGTGAAGTCAGCTTAATATTTGCAGTCATGTTTAAATCCCTCTCAGGTTGTGGTCGGAAGTATTTGTGTGTGTGCGATTTAGGATGGCATAGTGATTGTTTGTAGCTAAGGTGGACAAAGATGGTGTAAGTACAGGACAATAGTCAGGTGCTATGTGTAATCCTGATGCTGAAGTATGAGATGGTGGTGTAGTGGGTGTTAAGCGCCGAAGTGGTGACATATAGATTGTAGGAGGATGACTGGGCCTTAATAGCAGGCTGTGCCCAGAGTCGGACAAAAAAAAAAAAAAAAAAAAAAATCTGGACAAATTACGAGAACTGATGCATATGAATGAAGTAGAAAAACTGTGAATGCCCGATGCATTGATGATGAGAGTTTATCTAGAGAAAATGTGAAGTGGATGAGAAATTTGGAAGGAATTTGAGTGCAAAGTGGAGGGAATGTAATAAAATGTTCTGGAAGGAGGTAAAGAAAGCTAGACAGGGTGCCAACAAAGTCATTGGGGGTGTGAAAGATAAAAATGGTAGATTACTAGTGGAGAAGGGAGAAAAAGTAAACAGATGGAGAGAACACTTCAATGAACTGCTGAACATAGAGAATGAAAGTAATGCAAGTATAAGTGGCTGGGGAATGGCAGGGAGAAGGAGGGTTGTGAGAAGAGAGGAAGAAATCACCAGGATGGAAGTGGTGGAAGCAATGAAGAAAGTTAAAATGGGGAAAGCCCCAGGAATTGATGGAGTGTGTGGTGAAATATTGAATCATGGGGAAGAGATAGTAATAGAATGGATGTGGAAGGTGTGCAGATTGGCTTGGGAGGAGGGTAGAGTCCCGGAGGATTGGAAGTCAGGTATAATTATTCCTCTGTACAAAGGAAAAGGGGAAAAGCAGTGTGTGGTAATCATAGGGGCATTTGCCTTCTCAGTGTAATAGGAAAAGTATATGGTAGGATACTTATTGACAGAGTTAGGGAAATTACTGAGGAATTAGTTGGAGAAGAACAAGGAGGTTTTAGGAAGGGAAGAGGTTGTGTAGACCAGATATTCATTCTTAGATCCTTAGTGGAAAAGTTTCTAGAGAAGGGCAAGAAGTTGTATGCAGCCTTCATGGATCTGGAGAAAGCATATGACAGGGTGGATAGACAAGGTTTGTGGAAGGTATTAAGAATATATGGAGTGGATGGGAAGTTGTTGAAGGCAGTGAAGAGTATATATGAGGGTGCTAAGGCTGCAGTGCGTGTGGATGGCAAACTGAGTGAATCTTTCCATTTGAAGGTTGGATTGAAACAAGGATGTGTCATGTCTCCATGGTTGTTCAATCTGTATATGGATGGGGTTACAAAAGAGATACAAGGTCAGGCAGTGGATGTTGGAGCGGCCCTAGTGAGAGAGGGCAGTGTTTGGAAACTCCCTGTACTGTTGTTTGCAGATTATACTGTGTTGTTGAGCGAAGACGAAGAGGAGCTGCAAGGCTGGGTAGATGAGTTTGGGAGAGTGTGTAAGAAACGGAATCTGAAGGTGAATCTAGGGAAGAGTAAAGTGATGGTCTTCGAGAGAAGTGAAGCCAGTGAATGTACAGTGAGACTGGATGGGAAGGATATGGAGAATGTGAGTGAATTTAAGTACTTGGGCAGTGTGATGAGTAAGGATGGAAGTCTGGAGGGTGAAGTGCTCAAAAGGGTGCAGCAGGGAAGGAAGGTTGCTGGTTCGTAGAAAGCAGTGATAAGAAACAGGGAGGTGAGCATGGAAGTGAAAAAGTTGTTACATGACAGTATTGTGATACCAACTCTGACATATGGAAGTGAAGCTTGGACCCTGTTGGAAGGACAGAAGTCAAGAGTGGAAATGAGTTATTTGAGAGGAGCATGTGGAGTCACATGGAGAGACAGACTAACAAATGAGGAAGTGAAGGAGCGTTGTGGTGTGGTTGAGAACGTGATGGGAAGCGTTAGGAGAAACATGTTAAGGTGGTCTGGGCATGTGGAGAGGATGGAGAGTGAAAGACTGTCGAGGAGAGTGTATGTGAGTGAGGTGGAGGGGGCGAGAGGGAGGGAGAGGCCGAGGATGAGATGGAGAGATGGAGTGGAGAGGTATATGAGAGAGGGGTGTGTGAGTTGGGAGCGTGGTAGTGAAATGGCAGGGGACAGAGTGACATGGAGGCGATTTGTTTGTGGCCACCCCGTGCGGGATTAAGGCGTCTGGCAATAGATAGATAGATAGTCATGGTTTCTTATGATAGCCATTTTACAAGGGACTGTTCCAGTGGGCTGAAATGTGTAAATATACGCAGGACAAAGGTGAACAGCAAGTAAGGATATATGACACTTTCATTCAATCATTGATTCACTAGCAAAAGTGACAGCGTCCTGTCTCTTGGAGACCATGATGAGTTTGGTGTTGGTGTTGATGTTGATGATGACCAAGGTGTCATTATTTTTAGAAGGAAATGGGTATATTTGATAGACTGAACAGATTATCAGTTATGAATGTTACATGAACTATTACTGATGATGTTAGAGTCACTTCTAAGCATGGATAATATAGCATGAGATTCCCATCCTGGAACAAAGGCTTCAAACCATGTTAATGTATGCCTTGTCTGATTATTTGACGTAGATTGTGAACTGGAAGTAGGTTAATTGTGATCTTACCATACTAGCATTTGGAATACCTTTCATCAAAGCTTGATAATGAGCTCTAGTGTTGTCTAACTGGTATATTATTATGTCAGTATGTTCCGTGATTACTGAGGTGTTGATAAAGTGTCATGTTTCCTTCCATTGCATTTATTTTGTCCATACTCTGGTGAGTTATCCTTTCTGCCTCTGTTGAGGTTTTTCATAATCGTCATCATTGCTGTCAGCTAGCTCCTGTTGGTATGTTAATACCTGAGCTATCTTATTAAATTTGTTTTATTTCTTGAAGATCTGTATCTAGTCCAAAAATATTCCCTAGAATTGCACCACCCAGGTCAAACAAACCGTGCCTCTCACGTGTACGTGTGGTGTTGTTTATGTCCCTAAATGCCTCCGTTCCACAAGATGGGATATCTTGGGTCATGATGAGCATGGTAGTTTTTGCTTGTTTTAATTTTCATTTTGCTAACTTCATGAATTCAGGCACTTCCTTTGTGTTATGACCTTCTGAAACAGAACTTCATATCATAGCTTCCATTGTCCTCAGTGGCTTGGCATTGTTATCCAACAATACCGGTAATTCATATAAGATGTCCAGACTAATTTCAGTACCCATGATATCTTTCATGATTGCTGTCGAGGCCGTTGGGGCTATGAGGCATCCTTGCCTTACTATATGTTGAGGGTCTGAGTGAGCTGATCCTCTTGCTATGTCAATGAGAATCCATGGTATAAGTCCCCTCATCGTTACCTACTGGAAAAAAAAAATCTGTTAATTAGCTAATCCAGTCATGCTGAGGTTGATGATAGTGATGATGCACATTACAACTGGCTCTTGGAGAACAATAACTTTGCTCGTTGTTTCACTTATAAAACGAGTTTAAATCGATACCTAGATCATGTAAATGCTGTATTGTGGCATTTGTAGCAACAGTTGCACCTATTTTTGCTTGTTTGTTGTGAGATCTTAATTTATTTTTGTATGTATTGATTCCCTCTAGGTTATTTTCATCGTTTGTGTTCGATTTTTTGGTGGTGTCCAAGGTTGCATAATTGCTGGCTAAATTCCTTGGGACCCATTTTAAATGATCAGCATGAATTTGTTTTTCTTCACCACCCGACAGTGACCTAATTACTACCTTGTTTTCTGTCTTTTTAATTGTGTTAGGAATCTAAAATATCATATAATGGCTGGGAGCATAAAGGTTGACTCAGGAATTAGTAAGTAACACAGCTCACAGTAGGAAGTAACATAGCTCACACCTTCGTACTCTGGGAAGATGACCAAGGAAGAGACATACACACATACAGGGTTCTAGAAGGTTCCTGGGCATGCCTAGTCCATGTGACAAGGCTTTTCCTACACCAGAAAGGATGGAACCTAGATCAGAATTATGAGAGAGAGCAGGGAGAGAGGAGAAGGAGTTAGGAGGATGGAGAAGAGAGAGCGAGAAGAAGGGGTCTAACTAGAAGAGAGAGCGAGAAGAAGGGGTCTAACTAGAAGAGAGAGCGAGAAGAAGGGGTCTAACTAGAAGAGAGAGCGAGAAGAAGGGGTCTAACTAGAAGAGAGAGAGCAGCTAGCTGCTTAACACTCAGTATTAATCTCAGTTCCCTTTGAAGAAAATAAAACTACAATCAACCACAGACTCATCTTTAACTTCTCCCAGCATTGACTACAAATGACCTGAGGTTAATGTACAAATCTACCAGTTCTCTACTACATCTCAGCCCTTACTAATAAATATTTAGTCACAAGTTTAACAGTTTAACAGTTACTCTGTATTCGTCCGTGTATGGAGTACAACTCTCACGTGTGGGGAGGCTCCCCACATGCAGCTCTCCTCAATAGGGTGGAGTCAAAGGCTTTTCATCTCATTAACTCTCCTCCTCTTACTGATTCCCTTCAACCTTTGTCTCTTTGCCGCACTGTTGCATCTTTATCTCTCTTCTATCATTACTTCAGTGGTCATTGTTCCTCCGAACTGTCTGCTTTCATCCCTCCACCTCTGTGACGGGCATGTAGTACCCATCTAGCGACAAACTCTCATCCCTTTTCTGTCCAACTCTAATGCAAGAGTTAACCGTTACTCCCAGCCCTTCATTTATGCAACTGGTCAACTCTGGAAGTGTCTTCCTCTGTCTGTATTTCCTACTTCCTATGATCTCCAGTCTTTCAAACAGAGTGTGTCCAGGCATCTCGAATTGAACGGATCTTGAATTTGGCTTTCTTTTGTATTGTTTTTGTTTATTCTTGGAAGGAACAGTATGCAGGCCTGTGGCCTTTGGTTCCTTCTTCCTTGCATAAAAAAAAAAAAATGGTCCTTCAAATTCGGTGGTACTGTAGTTAATTGTCTTTAGTGTGAATGATACCATAGACAGTGTCTTCTAAGCTGATAGTTGATTCTTTTGCCTTTTTATTGAATGACTCCGTCATTTCTTCCTTGGACATCGATAATTGTTTCTTCACCCTTTTGTGTATATCCTGGAATTCACGCAAATGGAGTTTAGGATAATTGTCATAATTGTATACAGGTAAATTTTCACCTGCCAGAATTTTGTACGGTAATTTTTTGTCCGTCCCGTAACTAATGAAAGGTAGTGTGTCTCCTGTGGACTTGTTTATTTCACAGTTTATTGATGCTTCCACTCTGGGAATCCACACAATTTATTGATGCTTCCACTCTGGGAATCCAATCATCCCAGCAAACATAATTTTCATTGAGAATGTGTTGTAGCACATCCAACACTTTTTTGTTTTGTCTTTATCAACCCATTGGATGCTGGGTGATAGGCTGAGACATTTACCTTTTTTATATTGTATTGTTTACATATTTCTTGCAAGATTTCAGAATTAAATTAACCTCCATTATCACTTATTAATACCTTCAGTGTGGTGAACCTACATATGATATCTGTGATTACCCTTGCCATTGTTTCTGCTGTCTTATCCTTAATTGAGACTGAGTTCACATATCTTGAGAAATGATCTGTAGCAACGAAGAGATACTGATTATTATTGTAAGATAAGGGTACCTTAATTAAGTCAACCACGACAATGTCCCACAATTGGTTAGGTACAGGATATTTCCCTATAGGTGCAAATGTCAACGTGTAGCCTTTATGTCTTGCACATGACTCACATCTGTCTGTATGATTGTATATAACTTTTAGTAACAATGGCCAATAGTATAACATCCGGGCTTGTCTAACCGTCCTGTCCTTGTCAGGATGTCCTGCGTTTGGATTATTGTGTATCGTCCTTAATACGTGAGGTATCACTTAATTAGGTACCA
This sequence comes from Birgus latro, assembly GCA_018397915.1. Taxonomy (NCBI): domain Eukaryota; kingdom Metazoa; phylum Arthropoda; class Malacostraca; order Decapoda; family Coenobitidae; genus Birgus; species Birgus latro. The sequence goes on from JAGKTI010008838.1 coordinate 6,676, forward strand.
CTAATTGTCTGTTATTTCTTGTATGGTTTGGTTGTCCTGGGTTGATCCTATATATAAGGCATTGTCATCTATTGTGAATTGTTCTAGTGGCATATATAGCTTGGGTAATTGTATGTCCTCACCACTTTCCAACTTGTATATAACTTTAGACCATGGTGGATCATCTCTCTGTGCTTTCGAGATTTCATCATGGTTTAGGACGTTTTCCTTGAGACCTAATATCACGACCTGAATTGTTGTCAGGTTCCTAGGTAGTGCATCAGCAACTAAATTTATTTTACCTTGGATGTAGTGAATATGTACATTATAGTTTTCAACCGTACATTTCCATCTTTCTCTTCTCCCAGAGAGGAGTTTTTCTTGGAACATGCCCACTAGCGGTTTATGGTTGATGAATAGGTGAATTTCGTAACCATATACTAAATCTCGTAACTTTGTAATTCAAAGACCACTGCAAGTGCCTCTAGGTCTGTAGTGCAATGATTATTCTCTGCACCTTTTATTTGTCTCTTAGTGAATGCAATTGGTTGATTTTTTCCATGCTTATCTTCTTGCATCAGTAAGACCCCTAACCCTTTAAGAAATGCATCTGTTTGTTTTGTTTCGTTTCGTTTTTGAAGGCTCCAACATGCTTGCATGCGTCGGCCTTGGTCACCTAATGGCGGCTCTCCACGCTGCTCGATCCCTGGCAGCCTCCCTGTTCAGTCCCTTAACCCTTAAGTCACACTTAATGACCTCGTCCCATGTCTTTCTCGGTCTACCCCTCCCAACCCCTCCCCCAATATTAACACCTCTCACCGTCTGTACCCAATTATCATCCCCCATCCTCTCCACATGTCCAAACCACCTCAGCCTACCTCTCCTCATCACAACACCAATACACTCCCAGTCCCATCCTACCTCTCAACTTTTCCATCGTAAACCCAGCCCCCCCAGGCCTTGCACGCAGGGACGCACTGCACATCCACCTAATCATTGTCATTTTTGTACGTTTAAACCTGCGCATATCCTCTTCCTTTACTGCCCAGGTCTCACTACCAAACAGCATCACACTCCTAACACATGCTGCATACAAAGACCCCTTAGCATGTAAGGAGAGTCCTCTCAATGTCAGGAGAGGCAACAGCTCCCTGAACTTCTTCCAACCACTTCTCACCCTAGCAACCGAGCTAACTCCAGCCCCACCTCCGGCACATAACATGACTCCCAAATAACGAAACTCCACACACTCAAGAGACTCACCTGCAAGTTCAACCCTCTCACGCCTAACAATCTCCACCTGCTCTCCCCGACACGCTGCACACATGAAATCAGCATCATCTTGCAGTCTACCTCTAATACCACTACATCTCTTGTGCACCCACCTATCACAAACATTACACAAGATGGAATTACTTCCCACACCCTTGTGGCAAACTGCACATGGCCACTCTCCCTCTCCTCTGATTGTACCGCCACCAACCCTAGATATCATCACTTTTGTTTTATCTGCATTTACCCTTAATCCCTTGTACCCCATACCATCTCTCCACTTCTTAAATCTTTCCTCCGCCTCCTTTTCATTCTCCGCAATCAACACCAAATCATCAGCATAGAACATCTCCCATGGGAGTCCATCTCTGAAGTCACGTGAGAGGGCTTCAAGCACCATGATAAACAACAAGGGACTCAAAACTGACCCCCGATGCACACCGACATTCACGGAAAACTCATCACTCAAAGCTACATTCACTCTTACCTGGGTGCGAGCACCCATGTACATGGCCATAACCACCCTAACCAGCCATTCTTCGAACCCTAGCTTTTTCATTGCCCACTTCACCACCTCTCTAGAGACTCTGTCAAAGGCCTTTTCCAAATCAACAAAAACAAAATACAATTCCCTTTTCTTTCCAATATATTTTCCTGAAGCTGTCGAACAATGAATAGGGCATCAGTGGTCCCCCTGCCTGGTATAAACCCAAACTGCATCTCATCGATATTCACGCTTTCTCTAATCATACCTTCTAGAACTCTCTCCATTACTTTCATTATCTGATCTGAGAGCTTTATACCTCTGTAATTTCCCCTTTCCAGGGCATCACCCTTCCCTTTGTACACATTTACAATTACATTCCTCAGCCAAACATCTGGGACAACACACTCATATATAATCCTATTTATCAGGTCAGTGACTAACCTCACCCCAGTATCTCCTGAGGCCTTCAACATTTCGGCAGTCAACCCAGACACACCTGCCGCCTTCCCCACCCGCATCCTGCCTATTGCCTCACTCACAGTAGCAGCGTCAATCAAAGGCCAAGGGCCAAACACTGGATCAGCGGGCTCCAAACCTTCTCTATCCCAATCAAACTCCTCATTCAACAATCTGCTATAATGCTCTCTCCATGCATCTTTAATATCCTCACTGTTCACCACTACCCTTCCATCATCATTCTTCACACATTGCTCACCTACAATGTCCCGATTATCCCTCTTCACCTGATTTGCCACCCTAAAAATCATATTTTTCCTTTCTCCATGATTTAGATTATCAAGTAAAAGTCTCTGTGACTCAGACTTCGCCCTGTATACCTCTCTTCTAGCCCTGCGCTTGGCAGCCAAGTACTCCTCCCTGTTACCACCATTCTTCCATTCCCGGAAAAGCCTTCTTTTCTCCTTAACTGCGGCTTCTACACCCTCATCCCACCACCAAGTTACTTTATGTCTTGGTGGGCCTCTTGTCCAACCGCATATTGCATCGGTAACTCTCAAGAGGTTGTTCTTAAGGGCTCTATACTGTTCATTAACGCCTCTATCTACGGCTTCCTGTTCAGCCACCACTTTCCTCATCTCACTATAAAAGGCATCCCTTACTGATTGGTTTCCCAGCTTCCATATTTTCCTCCTAGGTACATATGTCCTCCTCCTCATCACTCGTTCCTTAAGCACCATGTCACAAATCAACAGTTTGTGCTGCTGCACACACTCCTCGCTTCCTATAACTTTAACATCCCTCACTAATCTCCTATCAACCCTCCTGACCAGAAAATAATCTATCTGACTTCTATTTCCCCCGGACTCGTACGTAATCAACCGGCTGATTCTTTTCCTAAAATGTGTGTTGCACACAATCACGTCCATAGCCCCCCCAAACTCGAGTATTCTTTCCCCTTCCGCATTCCTCACACCATACGCACATTCTCCATGGACTCCTTCATAGCCTTGAGCTGTGCAAGTTATAAATGGTTTTGTGAAATTAGGATAGGCCAAACAGAGTGCACATGTAAGTTTATCTTTTAATTCATTAAATGCTAGTTTTGTTCCTCTCGTTATTCAAATACGGCATGTTTTTTCAGTAGGTGGAATAATGGTTCTGCTATACTCGTAAAAGAGAACTGATGTATGAAATGTCTGTAATAGCCCACCAGACCTAAGAATTGTCGTACTTCATCTACATTTGTGGGTTCAGGGAAATCCCTTACTGCTTGTATTTTGTCCCCAGATGTGTGGATCCCCTCTGCATCTACTCTGTGGCCTAAGAATTTTATTTCCTTAACCCCTAAACCGCGGGTCGTCGCTTTCGTAACGGTTCGGTGCAATGGATCATACCGCGAGGTGTCACTTCTGTGACTCTGTGTTTTTTTTAATTCGCCCAGGCTTTCAGGTGGTGACTTGTATCATCTATCAGCACTGCCAATGTCCAACAATAGTCAGAGCTGCTAATGTCATCAGTACTCCCATCCATTGTTGACAATTTAGCCATTTTCCCCCATTCTAGACTCCCCTCCCTACCTCCCCTCCATTACCCTCTCGTGTCATCTGCTCAGCCGCTCTGCACTGTAAATTTTCCCCGAATTTTTCCACTGTTTTCATCCATTGAAATGAGACCTATGCCCTATTCTTGTACAAAATAATATATATATATATAAAATAAGGTAATTGTTAGTGCCATACACTTGGAATTGGCCATTTATCACTTGGCCACATCCAACTTGCACTCGTTCACTAATTTTCCCTGCTTTTTTTTCCCATGAAATATGCCGTATGAGCTACTCTCGTAATATAAATGTATATAAGAAAGGAAGGGAGAAGCCTGAGTGATATTTATATTCACCTGGAACTACTGTATCATCAACCCCCCCCCACTCTCTCAAACTACGATA